>JAVXUP010001937.1:0-175134 GCA_033070095.1 Escallonia herrerae | reverse complement strand
AATGGTAACTCGTACCAACAAGTCAAATGACATAAACAAACTAGAGGCCTCTATCGATAGGAGATAAGAGAACATCGTTCACATAATGTCAAAAAGAAAGAAAAAGATAAAGACTTCAAGTCAAGTCTTTTGTTTGAGTTGTGTGTTGATTGTCCCCTTTGGTTGATCATTTCCCCCATTTTATTCAGATATGTGGAAACCATTCGCTCCAATCTTCTTGTTTTGATTTTTCTTCAAAAGAACAAAGCATCCTTTAACCTTTGCTATCGATCTTCTCTTATTGACAGCTATATCAATTTAGATAATCTATTCTGACACAAATTGTCTACGTGTCACCCACACCAGCATTATGGCCCCACGTTCTATGGAAACCCGAACCATCATAAAATTGCCTCCATAATTATCTGATCTTACCGTAAACCGTCATTACATCAACATTAATGACGCATTAACCTTAAATGTCCAGCTATTGCCCTTTTTCCTTTCTGCATACATGTGTCGACCATTTATTGGCCACATCTAAATTAATTTTGAACATGCCAACATTGCCCCCTTGACTCGTGTGAACTTTGTTTGCACGAGTCAATTGAATTTCTCTCCTAAATCTTTGGCAATTACATACCATTACTCCACTAATCGATACAATCGAGTAGAAATAGTACTTTGGCATTCAATTTAAACCAAAACCCTTCCGTAAATCTTCTTTTCACTCTTGCTCATCTCTTCATCCTTATCTTTTACTTCTTCTTCTCATTGTGCTGATGATTTTTTTTTTCCCGACAATACTTCCATTGGTCAATTAACCATGGGAAAGAAGAAATGGATACTGTTACGATCATGGCCCACTATCCTTGATCCCGATTGGGGAACGTGGATACTCAAACCAATGAAAAACGTTAAGGTATTTTGGAGCTGATCCATACGTCTACGAACCCTCCAAAAGTTGATCTTTGGCCTTTGGATGCAGCTTTTTGTTTTTGGTCTACCACCACCAATGCCTTTATGTTCAGGGCAAAGATGATGGCACCTACTCTATATGATATATCTGCCCTAACCGGGCTACTGCCAATTGTGGATCAAGCGAACGCCTTAGTTAATCATAATCCTTCTGGCATAGTTTTTGAATTTTCTTCTTCAGCACCTCCAAAATACTTGGAAACATTCAATCGAAGGTATAAGGATGGCAACCGCACTAAGAAGCCAGATATTAATGAGTTGGCTATCTTCTTGTGGATTTGGCTGTCGAGGCATGTGTCCTATGTGACAAATTTGTCACTCACCAAAAATATATTGATTTAGCCATCCCGTTAGCCCATGGAAATGTAAGCCTTTCCCCCTCTTGTTTAGGCAGCCTTTACAAGGCAATACAAAAATGATCCACTAAAGTGTCGATGGCCCTTTTTGGCTTGTTCAACTGTGGCTTCGTGCCTATTTTCCAGAGTTTGGACCAACAATCTCTCTTACTGCTACTCCTTATCTCAGGTACAGCCGTTAATTTTCTCTAGGTGAAATTGGTTCTCACACCTTTGGGTACTACTTCCGTTTCTTCTTTAACTTTGCTGAGATATTAAAAGGTATATTCCTTCCCAATTCGCTCATTAGATTGGGCTTATTCAGGAAATCCCTGCTCTATTCTTTATTAGTAATGGTTTTGCCGAACCTAAAGAAAGGTTGAATAAAAATTGATGGTTAACCATATTAAAGCAATCGATCGGGATGTGGATTAATCAATGCAAAGGTTTAAAATGAGGAATTTTCTGAACCAGACTGCTTTGGGTGTGAGCGGCTTTGAATCGTGATATCAAAACGAAGTTTATCTCCTCTACACCAGTTGCGACCTTACTACCTGCTTGATCAATTCGTCGACTGATAATGCCTCAAATCATGGTAAGTGTTGCAAGTGACGTATTCCATTCCTCTTTGCCCTTAATTGATTCTAATATCTCAGATTTCATTTCTAAGGCGAAGGGCCTGACAAGAGGAAGGTTACCACAGGGGACGCACCCCAAAAAGTGAGGATAAAGAGGGAACTGATAGCTGATGGTCTTACAAACCAGGAGCCAATTAACTCAGACTGATGCGCCCATCGATGATATAAAAAACTTGGCATCAGGAGTTTTTGAGGAAGAAGATTGTTCCCAACCTATTCTGGTAGTACCCAAGGGTTCCATTTCACGCAAACACGTCAACGGATTCAATAGTCAATTCTCCAACGCTCCGAACCGGTCAAAGTGCGGGCGCCCAAGTCAAGTGCATTCTTTGCTTCACACGCCTCACGCGCGACTTAGTCACTATTTATTTTACATCAACGTCACTCATGGTAGCATGTTCGTCACACCAAAACCACCCGAGAACTTTTTCACCAAAAATATCGACCGACGGCGTAACCGGGGCAACGGGGCAAAGGCCTTGGCCCACCCCATGGGGTCGGCCTCGGCCTCACCTAAGGCCATGGTGTCGGCCTCGGCCTCACCCAAGGCCATGGGGTCGGCCTCGGCCTCCCATGGGAGGTTGCCTTTGGCCTTCCCCCCCAGTTCTTCACTTTTTGCACAAGGTCCTTTTTCGCGCTTTGTTCGCTTTGTATGCTTTGTATGTGACTTTAGCACCTTGTCCGTCACATGGTATGATTCACGTCGACACGATCGTCGCAACGCAACTTTCGAATTCATCATCGCTCATCAAAACACCTACCGTCGGCGGCCCAAATTTCACCAAAAAAGGGAGTGGCCTTAGCCTCCCTCCATGGGAGTTGGCCATTGGCCTTGGCCACCCCTTAGGGTCGGCCTCGGCCTCACCAAGGGGTCGGCCTCGGCCTTCCCAGGGGTGGTGGCCTTGGCCTTTCCCCAATCTTTGGCCCATGGCCTCCGTTCCCGCGCGCACTTGTCTTCTCAAGTGTTTACACCTCCGCGATGTTAGCGGACGTTCATTCATCAACCTCGAGACGTCCGTCGTCTATCAACCTCACGACGTCTGTCGTGCATCAACCTCACGACGTACGTCATCCATCAACCTCGCGACGTCCGTCGTCCATCAACCTCGCGACGTCCGCCGTGCATCAACCTCGCAACGTCCATCGGCCATCAACCTCGTGACGTCCGTCGTCTGACGATCGCATACCATCACTTCCAACTTTGACATTACTACATGTTGCATTCATCACCTTGTTATGACAGGTACACTTAGCTCAAATCCCATCTTCAGGACACCCGACGCATGCCCGTGCGCCACCTCTGCGACATTCGTCACCGCGCCCATGTGCCATTCTCATAACATGTGCCCCGGCACCAAATATATGCTCCGCGACCTTCGTCGCCTCGCCTGTGCGCCATTCTCATAACATGTGCCCCGGCACCAAGTGTATGCTCCACGACCTTCGTCGCCGCGCCCATGCGCCATTCTCATAACATGTGCCCCGGCACCAAGTGTATGCTCCACGACCTTCGTCGCCGCGCCCATGTGCCATTCTCATAACATGTGCCCCGGCACCAAATATATGCTCCGCGACCTTCGTCGCTACGCCCATGCGCCACTCTCATAGCATGTGCCCCGGCACCAAGTATATGCTCCGCGACCTTCGTCATCGCGCCCATGCGCCATTCTCATAACATGTGCCCCGGCACCAAATATATGCTCCGCGACCTTCGTCGGCTCACCCATGCGCCATCTTCATGATACGTGCCCCCCGCACCAAGTATTGCTTCGCGACGTTCGTCGCCTCACCACTTTCATAACACGTGCCCTGGCACCAAGTATTGCTCCGCAACGTTTGTTGCCGCGCCCGTGCGCCATTCTCATGATGCGTGCCCCCGGCACCAAGTATTGTCTCCGCGACGTTCGTCGCTGCGCCTGTACGCCATCTCCATCACATGTGCCCCCGGCACCTTACTCACTCCGTCGTGCCCATGCGCCGCACCACTAACACAGTAGTGCCCCTTGGCTCTCTGTCACACTACCATGCTCCTTGCATCGGTCCATCCTTTCACCACACCATGCGCACCTTGCCTTGGTCGTGGAACATGCTTCGACCCACTCTCCGGAGTGTGGAACATCATGCAGGGATAGGCGACTCCTCCGGGACACTATCTCCGTCAGGGAGCTCTTCAACTCCCCTTCCGCCAGGTAGACGGCTCCTCCGGGATGCTACCTCGGCCAGTCGGGTAGACGGCTCCTCCGGGATGCTACCTTGACGTGCTCCGAGTGCTCCGGCACAAGGACTCACCGCGGGGATAGGCGACTCCTCCGGGACACTATCTCCGTCAGGAGCTCTTCAACTCCCCTTCCGCCAGGTAGACGGCTCCTCCGGGATGCTACCTTGACGCACTCCGAGTGCTTCAGCTTAAGGACTCACCACGGGGATAGGCGACTCCTCCGGGACACTATCTTCGCCAGGAAGCTCTTCAACTCCCATTCCGCCAGGTAGACGGCTCCTCCGGGATGCTACCTCGGCCTACGAAATAGGCGACTCCTCCGGGACACTATCTCTGTCATGGAGCTCTTCAACTCCCCTTCTGCCAGGTAGATGGCTCCTCCGGGAGGCTACCTGGCCCGTCAGGTAGCGGCTCCTCCGGGATGCTACTTTGACGCACTCTGAGTGCTCCGGCACAAGGACTCACCCGCGGGATAGGCGTATCCTCCGGGACACTATCTCCGCCAGGGTGTCTTCGTGACTGGCCTACGTGCTCCGGCACTGGGGGCTCACGTCGGCACCCCTATGGACTATGACCCCCGGGTCACTCCGAGATGGGAGCAGGTCTTCGGAGGGCATCGCTCCTAGTCTGCTTGGCAGTTGGGCGTCGGGTCTTCCCCACCACTGCCAGGCCTGTGGGACACTGCGAGGGCTTGGATTGGAGGCTAGATCAAGGGGTTTCTCTGGCCACATCGACGTTGTGGGAGCCAGTCTTTCCAGACAGACAGAGCGACGCTGTGCGGGGCAAACAGGGTGAATAAGCGATTCAACAGTCCGTGGAGCACCGACAGCTGTGGACCCCTCAGTGATGTGTCACTCCTGGGGAGTGCCACGTGTCGCGTGATGACATCATCATCTCAACCTCTATAAATAGAGGTCCTGAGAATTCATTTGGAGGGGGGACATTTTCAGAACACTTTTAATTTCTCACTTTAGAATCCTAGAGAGAGAAACATACAGGGTCCTGACTCTGGACCTAAGCATCGGACAGTAACTGTAGTCGTATATTCATCCTGCGCCATCGCCCTTGCAGCACTGCCACCCTCAGGCTTTGTCTGGGAAGCCCTTGATCTCTGCCCTTGCTCCGCCCTTGCTATGTCTCACATCAACATACTTGGCAGCTGACGCGGACTGCAGCCTTTGTGGCACCTCCACGTAGGTACGAACCCATTTTCCCTGGCATCATTTTGGCGACTCCGCTAGGGAGGTGAGCATCGTACTGCAGTCTGCCTGTCCGCTACACTTAGGCACCATGCCTCCACGACGAAGAGTTACGAGGGCTGCCAGCCAAGGCCTCATCCGCACCGTGCCAGAGGAGGATCACTCCGGTGAACAAGAAGGGACTAGTGCCATGCGTCTCCAAGACCAGCCACCAGTTGTCACACCTGACATACAAGTTGCAGTCAATGCGGCCATCCAACAGTTCACGCCCGTTATAGCCAACCTACAGGACTCGCAGGCTACTCTCATGACAATCATCATGGAAATGCAAAAATCCATGCAGGCAATGGCCCCCTAACAAACCCTTGCACTAGTCCCACCTTTTGGACCTGGGTTGGCTCTTGATGTCACTCAGGCCCCAGTGTCGCGACCACCACCGCCACATTCATCTAGACCTTTGGCGGTAGGACTTGCGGCATCTTTGCCTCCTGCAGCTGATGTGCTGTATCCTGTCAGGCCATCACGAAGACCTCAGGCAGACCTTGGACCCGTACTACAACAAATTCACCCTGTCACGAAGTTCATCCGAAACCCACGACTCAATCGAGATGGAGCCTAACCCCAACATAACCAACCGAAACCTAAACACAAGTCGTTCCCCGGCTTACTCCAGTCGACGCTGCCTGACGATCGACTTCCAGCAATTGACACTACCCATATACAAACCATGCCCCAACAAGTTGCTCCGCACCACCAACCCCTATCGACCATCGTCATCCCTTTGATGCCTCAGGTTGCACTGTCTGGGGGCTCTGATGCCCGAATCATCCCGACAGGGCACAAACCGTCACATGCGTCGTACGTCACCAAGCATGACTTTGATGCCTTCCTTCGTCGTCTCAAGCAGTCATCCTTACCACACTCCCCCTCTAAGCTGTCAGGCCATGCTCCCTACTCTGGAAGCCTCACTACCGAGCCCTACCATGTCAAGTACAAGCAACCATCCTTCACCTTGTTCAACGGCAAAGAGGGCAATGCTCGCGAGCACATCACCCGTTTTGCTGGCTCTCTGGAGCACTACGGGGAGGACGACACTTTGAAGCTTGGTGAATTCCACAAGTCCCTGACTGGCCTTGCTTACTCTTGGTATCATCAGATTCCTGACAGTACTATCCACTCCTGGTCCGACATGGTTCAGCTTTTTCTTGACAAGTTTTACTATGAGACGGAGCGTGTGACCATCGTTGACATTGCTGGAATCCGCCAGAACCCCGGGGAAGATCTCAACACCTATGTCACGCGATTTCATCACAAGTGCTTGGAATGCACCGACTTCAGCAAGGATGAAACCCTTGTACCCATTTGCATCAAGAATATGAAGGACACCTACAGGGTCTACCTTGAAAACCTCCAGCTGCGGTCATGGGGACATCTCAAAGAAGCAGCACGATGCACCTATGACTCAGTCGGTCGGTCAAAGACCCCAAAGCCCCAACCTCATATTGCCTTGGCCGCGACGGTGGAAGTAACTAGTAGCAATGACAACAACCGCAAGCGTCAGTCTCAAGGAAGGGACGGGCGCCCTGACAAGAGAGGGCAGCTAACTCCTGCCCCAGAATACCCATGTGACTTGAAGACTGTCAGAGCTCTCCTCGAGACATGGATCAACGATAATACCATAGTCCTGCCCAATGCCAACGCTGAACCTACCCCGGAAGACTTAGCTCATCCCAACTACTGCCCATATCATCGGAAGGTCGGTCACGGCCTCAAGTGGTACAGGGGCCTCAAGTTCGTCTTCGCTGACAAAATTGCATCTGGCGAGCTCAAACTCTAAGTCCAGGACATTTGAACCAATCGACCAAGCCTTGGCATGCCTTAGTGCATTTTCCACACTCGTAACTTTCTTTTTTTCGTTCATTTTGCAAGTTTCCATGTAGGTCATACCCATGTATCAAGGCATGCGCCTATCCTTTGTTATCAGTGAAGTTACATTTTCCAGACTTAGAAAATTTTCAAGCTACATTGCTCTTGCACAAGTCAACTGACACCACTCTTGATACCGTAGCCCACTACCTTGGGGCTTCACCCCTTCCAAACCCCTTCAGCCTCACATCCTACACCAACTTGGTGTGTGGTGCGGGGGTGGCTCGAGCCACGTTACTAAGTCTCAACTCTGTCAATTGACACCCCCCATGTCTCGCGACCGCCTCTGCCAGGTATGCATGCAACACGCCTCACCAACCCTCCCCTACCTCCGTCACTCAGTCGGTCATCGATGCCAGCCCATCACGTTGAGTCTCCCATCCCGCTTATCTCCACCTTTCGTGCTTACGGTCGCATGACCACCCTTTATCAAAAAAAAATTTTGACACTTAGAAAAAATTTAATTTTTTTTTGCAACCGGTCATCGATGATCACCCTCAGCGGTCTTCCTCGGTACCCTTGTCCGAGCTCAACACTTAGAAATATTTTGTTACAAAAAAAATTTCCATGTCCCTTCTCCTTAGTCTTCGTCCAACTCTTGAAAAATTTATCAACACTTAGAAAATTTTCTCACCCCTTTCGCACTCCTCCCTCTCACTCGGCCTACTCGCGGTCGGGTCGCCACCCTCTCACCCTCGTTCTACACTTAGAAATTTTTTTCAAAATTTTCATCTCCCCTCCTACCAACCCCCTCACTCTCCCTCTAACATTTTTCTCTCTTTGCTACACTATCCCACTCCTCTCTATCTTCTTGTAATTATGAGGCTTCTCTTGGGGGCTCCCTCTTTAAGTTTGTCAAAAAAAAAATAATAATTAATTAATTAATTAATTTTGAAATTCAAATTCAATTCAGAATCTGGGCAGAACCAACCGACCCGCGCCCCGACTCGCGTACCCATCCTCTATCTGTGATGAACCCGACCCAACCCGGATCCAGACCCGCGCCCCATAAAAACCCTAATTTACCCTAACCCTCTTCTCTTTCTCTTTCACGCACAGACGCCGCCTCCTCTTCTCCTTGCGACGCCGCACCTCGGCCTCGACCGGCAGCCCCCCTCACCGACGCCGACCCCCCCACCCACCTTCCCTCCACTCTCTCATCCCTTCTCTCCCCCGCCCCTCCTTCCCCCCTCGGTCTCGCGCTTCGGTACCCCGCCGCCGCCCCCTTCTTTCCCTTCCCTTCTCATTTTCCTCCATTGCCAACCTAAGCTCGGCCACCCCTCCCTCTCCCCCTTCGGCCTTGGCCCCCCCTCCCCCTCCCCCTCGACCTCGGCCCACCCCCTTCCCCCTTCCCTCTCTTCCCTTCCCCCACACCGCACCCGCACCCACACCTCGGCCTCGGCAGGCCGCAACAACCCCGCTGCCACCGCACTTTCTTCTTTTCCCATCTTCTTTCTATTTTCCCCATCACCTCTTTGGCCAATTTCACCCATGCCGAGGCCGACCCCTCCCCTTTTCAACCTTTGGCCTTCATCCTTCTCCCCCTCCCTTCACCTTCGGCCACCATCAAAGCAACCCATTTTGGCCTTCCCAAACCCATGGCCATCACTTTCAAGAACCTCTCCATCCCTTCTTTCCCTTCACCACCTTCGGCCTACACACATTCACCCAACGGCCGACAACCATCACCAACCATCCTCACAAGCATGCACAAAAAAAACTCATCATGACGACCAACGCGCGCCCCTCTCCACAACTTCGCATGACTTAGTCACCAATTATTTTACATCAACGTCATTCACGGTAGCACGTTCGTCACACCAAAACCACCCGAGAACTTTTTCACCAAAAATATCGACCGACGGCGCAACCGGGGCAACGGGGTCAAGGGGCAAAGGCCTTGGCCAACCCCATGGGGATGGCCTCGGCCTCATCTAAGGCCATAGGGTCGGCCTTGGCCTCACCCAAGGCCATAGGGTTAGCCTCGGCCTCCCATGGAGGTTGCCTTTGGCCTTCCCCCCTCCTTCCCCGGTTCTTCACTTTTCGTACAAAGTCCTTTTTCGTGCTTTGTACCCTTTGTATGTGACTTTAGCAACTTGTTCGTCACATGGGTATGATTCACGTCGACACGATCGTCGTAATATAACTTTCGGATTCGTCATCGCTCATCAAAACACCTACCGTCGGTGGCCTAAATTTTACCGAAAGGGGGAGTGGCCTTAGCCTCCCTCCATGGGAGTTGGCCATTAGCCTTGGCCACCCCTTAGGGTCGGCCTCCCTAGGGGTGGTGGCCTTGGCCTTCCCCCAATCTTTGGCCCATGGCCTCCGTTCCCGTGTGCACTTGTCTTCTCAAGTCTTTGCACCTCCGCGATGTTAGCGGACGTTCGTACATCAACCCCGCGACGTCCGTCGTGCATCAACCTCGCGACGTCCGTAGTGCATCAACCTCACGACGTCCGTCGTCCATCAACCTCGCAACGTCTGTCGTGCATCAACCTCGCGACGTCCGTTGTCCATCAATCTCGTGACGTCCGTCGTCCAACGATCGCATACCATCACTTCCAACTTTGACATTACTACATGACGCATTCATCACCTTGTTATGACAGGTACACTTAGCTCAAATCCCATCTTCAGGACACCCGACGCGTGCCTGTGCGCCACCTCCGTGACGTTCGTCACCGCACCCATGCGCCATTCTCAAAACATGTGCCCCGGCACCAAATATATGCTCCGCGACCTTCGTCATCGAGCCCATGCGCCACTCTCATAACATGTGCCCCGGCACCAAATATATGCTCCGCGACCTTCGTCGCCGCGCCCATGCGCCATTCTCATAACATGTGCCCCGGCACCAAGTGTATGCTCCGTGACCTTCGTCGTCGCGCCCATGCGCCACTCTTATAACATGTGCCCCGACACCAAGTATATGCTCCGCGACCTTCGTCGCCGCGCCCATGCGCCATTCTCATAATATGTGCCCCGGCACCAAATATATGCTCCCCGACCTTCGTCGCCGCACCCATGCGCCATCTTCATGATACGTGCCCCCGGTACCAAGTATTGCTTCGCGTCGTTCATCGTCGCACCACTTTCATAACACGTGCCCCGGCACCAAGTATTGCTCCGCGACGTTCGTCGCCGCGCCCGTGCGCCATCTCCATCACATGTGCCCCCAGCACCTTACTCACTCTGCCGTGCCCATGCGCTGCACCACTAACACAGACATGCCCCTTGGCTCTCTGTGACACTACCATGCTCCTTGCATCAGTCCATCCTTTCACCAAACCATGCGCACCTTGCCTTGGTCGTGGAACATGCTTCGACCCATTCTCCGGAGTGTGGAACATCATGCTGGGATAGGCGACTCCTCCGGGACACTATCTCCGTTAGGGAGCTCTTCAACTCCCCTTCCGCCAGGTAGACGGCTCCTCCGGGATACTACCTCGGCCAGTCGGGTATACAACTGCTCCGAGATGCTACCTTGACGCGCTCCGAGTGCTCCGGCACAAGGACTCACCGCGGGGATAGGCGACTCCTCCGGGACACTATCTTCGCCAGGGAGCTCCTCAACTCCCCTTCCGCCAGGTAGACGGCTCCACCGGGATGCTACCTTGGCCAGCTAGGTAGACGGCTCCTCCGGGATGCTACCTCGGCCTACGGAATAGGCGACTCCTCCGGGACACTATCTTCGTCAGGGAGCTCTTCAACTCCCCTTTCGCCACGTAGATGGCTCCTCCGGGAGGCTACCTGGCCCATCAGGTAGCGGCTCCTCCGGGATGCTACTTTGAAGCGCTTTGAGTACTCCGGCACAAGGACTCATCCGTGGGATAGGGACTCCTCCGGGACACTATCTCAGCCAGGGTGTCTTCGTGACTGGCCTACGTGCTCTGGCACGGGGGCTCGCATCGGCACCCCTGTGGACTATGACCCTCGGGTTACTCCGAGATGGGAGCAGGTCTTTGGAGGGCATCGCGCCTAGTCTACTTGGTAGTTGGGCGTCGGGTCTTCACCACCACTGCCAGGTCTGTGGGACACTGCGAGGGCATGGATTGGAGGCTAGATCAAGGGGTTTCTCTGGCCACACCGACGCTGTGGGAGCCAGTCTTTCCAGACAGACAGAGCGACGCTATGCAGGGTAGACCTGCGATTTGACAGTCCGTGGAGCACCGGCAGCTGTGGACCCCTCGGTGACGTGTCACTATCAGGGAGCGCCACGTGTCGCGTGATGACATCATCATCTCAACCTCTATAAATAGAGGTCTTGAGAATTCATTTGGAGGGGGGACATTTTCAGAACACTTTTACTTTCTCACTTTAGAATCCTAGAGAGAGAAACATATAGGACCCTGACTCTGGACCTAAGCATCGGACAGTGACTGTCATCATATATTCATCATGCGCCATCGCCCTCGCAGCACTGCGACCCTCAGGCTCTGTCTGGGATGCCCTTGGTCTCTGCCCTTGCTCCGCCCTTGCTATGTCTCACATCAACATACTTGGCAGTTGACGCGGACTGCAGCCTTTGTGGCACCTCCGCGTAGGTACGAACTCACTTTCCCTGGCATCAAAGGTAAAGAAAAATATGCCACTCCTCTTATTAAAAAGGGAATAAACAAGCCATCAGAATATCCCGCTATCGGAGTTCTGCTAACATCCTTTCAAACATCTGAATTGGTTATTCCTGGTTGAAGTCCAAGTTAAAAAGTCCTTTTGAAGCATTCCCTTTAAGGATGGTTTGCCCGATGCCTTAACTGCTCAACTTACTCTATCAGCTCCTAAGACTACTGGACCAAAGCCCCCTGTGTTAGAGAATTTTCTGGCTCCCAATCAAGGTGAAGGAACATCTTCTGGCCCTTATTAAAAACTCCATTTGACAAGGGAAAGGCCCTATATTGTTTTACTAGTTACCCCTCTGCCACCATCTCCAAATATTCAGGTACCCACTGTTAATACCTCAATTGTGGAGAATGAAACTGTAGTTACTCGGAGAAAATCGACTGTGATGAATATAAAGATCCAGGAGCAAAACGTTGTTGCTACTAAAAGGCGAAAGACTCTGGCTCCAAGGGCCCACTATAGCTTTCGAATGAAACCTTTTATGGTTTCTTTATTGTCTTTCCCGTAATACATGATTTTATCTTTGTAATAACCATCAGATTCTTACAAAATTTGTAGGGAATGTTCATTGATCTCGAAAAATAACAGGACAAGCCTGAGGAGCCTCAATCAGCACAAGATGCCTCTAACTCCTCTGAGGCTGTTGATCCCTCCAAACATCCCGATGAGGACTCTGAATCCTCCCAAGATGCTTTTTTCAGTGGCATTGCTAAGACGTCCCATGACCAGGCTAGGAACAAGCCCATTTTGAATCCTTCATCATCTTCACAACAGGTAAAGGGTCTCCCATACTCATATGCTGAGGGGGGACTGGTACCCTAGGACGTACAAGGTGGCATCGCTTCTAATGACGATCATCCTAATGATCACTCAATCACTCCCATGGACACTACTGAGCCATCGTGTCTAGGAAGGATTCCTGACGGCGTTCTAGAAAAGGTTCCTAAAACTATTGTCGTCACGCCATTGATCCCTACCTTATTTAAAGGACTCATGCCTTTTGGTTTTCCACTACAGGACATTCCTTCCATGTTGCAACAAACTGCTTCCATTATCCGTTCTCTACCCCTCATGTAGAAACTTCTCAAGTTACTCAAACAGTAACTCCCACTCCTCAACCAATATTCGATCATATCGATATGAAGTTCCAACAATTGCAAGAGTCCATCAATACCTTCATCGTACCCTTGCGTCCCTCTGACGTAGCTCCTCCTTGACCAAGATTCCATCCAATTAGAATTGAGGCTGAGATAGCAGAGGCAGAAAGAGGAATTTTCACCTTAGCTCAACAAATCAGAGACAACAATTATCGAGTTAAAAGTTCTCAGAAGACGTCTAATAAGTGGCAGCAGAAATCAAATCCCTGAAATGAGAATAGTGGAGCTCAAGCGAAAAAAGAACAACCTGAAATAAAAGAAGACATCCGTCTGTTAGGAAGCCATCGATTTGGCCAAACCCTTGCAAGTATGGCATCTGAAATTGTCTTTACTGATCAAATTATCTCCCACGCAGGGATTTAATAGAAGACCATTCAAGCTATTTTTAGGGCTTAGGACTTAGATAATTCCCTTTTATAACATGTTGGCAGACAACTTTATGTTAACTACAAGAACACTTCCATGGTGTAGGTTTATTCTAATTTTTACAATTTTACTTTCACAATAGCATTTTGGCCTTTATTATGTATGCCGTGCAGTTCTAGCCTCCTGGGCTAATGTAACGTTGCTCTATCGATTGGCTCAACACCTTCATTTTTATAGGGGAAGTATTTCTCTAAAAAACACCAACTTATTGATTTGACGTGAACCTGCCATTCTAAAAACACTACCAATAAGCTCCTCCTTTAAAGGACTCCATGCACTTGAAATGGGCCCTCCTTATTTGACCATTTTCCAAATTTGGGGTCCTTGCTTCCGACAGACAAGATAGTTTTCCATAATAAATTTCCCACCTCAAATGACTTAGGCAACACCCTTTTATTATAGGGAAAATTGCGTAAAATACTCATGTAATTTAGAGTTGTTGTAAAAAGACCCCTCCCGTTACAAAAATTGCAATAAGACACCTAAGGTTTAAAAAGTGTTACATCCGTTAATAAATCCGTCTGTTTTAACCGCGTTTGTGGTAAACGCGCCTGAGTGGCAAGTGTCACTGCTAAATAATTTTTTAAATGTCGTTTTTGCCCCTGGATACCTCCTTGGACCAATATAACCGTTGCAATCAAGAACCCTACACAGGAAAGGATGCTCACAGAAAAATTGGTGCCAAAGAACTTTGTTCGGCTTGATTTTTAAGCTCAAATTGACAAATTACGGAAATTGAAGGTATGAGACCCTGTTTTGTGTTCAAAGTAATTGTTTTCTTTTAATGTTCTGCTAGTTTTGTTTTTGCACACCAAGTGTTTGATGAAATGACACAATGGCTAGGTAATGTCTTCTTCAAACTCATATGTTCAACGTGGGCATATGGTTGACATAAGATATTCATGGAAGCTTTGTGCTTGTGGTAAGAGAGTTAAGATAAAAGTTGTTGAAGATGAGAAGAAAGCAAGCTTTGGGAAGCTTTTTTATGTATGTGACAAAGGAGAATGCAACTTCTGGGCTTGGTGTCAACCCTATAATGCAAACCAAGATGATAAGAGAGGAAGCATTGGGGGAAACTCTATGGGTTTAGGCGCTCAAATTTGTGGCTGTAGGTGTAATGAATTGGCTACCAAACTTGAAGGAATTGAAGCCATTGTGAAGTTTATGAAGTTGTTTATTATTGGGGGATTTATGTGTACCTTTCTTATGTTGTTTAAATGAATATTTACAATGATCAATTACTTGAGGCATTGTTATGAAGATTTAATGTTTATGCATAATGGTTATGCTTGTATAATGTTTAGGCTGCAAAAGTATACAACATTTTGAACTGTACTCACAACACTAATCAAATTTCCAAAGTTAACTGTAATCCAAAATGCTATCCACAATATTCCAAAGCATAGTTTACATGTTAATTTCCAACTGCTATACACAATGGACAATGGGCAATGCTACATTCTGCCCCAAGGTTTTTGCTACAAAATGGACAATGCTACTGTTTTACAAAATGGTCCTATATATACCACATTCTGCCCCTATCAAAATAGTCCAAAAACACTATCATCACTCCTGCACTCACTTCTGCCCCTTGTCTCTTGCAGCCTGTTCTTTACTCATGTTCTTAGCAGCTTTGGCTGTTGATGTAGTGCCCTTGGCTGCTTTTGATCCCCTTCCCAAAGCAGCAGCTGACATGGACCTTCCTCTGGTTATGTCAGCCATGACAACTCCTCCAGTGCTACCTTAGGGCCTTAGATTGGCTGAAGCTGTTGGGGGCCTCTGACTTGTAGCTCTAGGTGGAACCCAGGCAGTTCTTATCTATGGCAACAAAATAGAAAGACATATATATTCTCAGAAACCATTTTTCAAACACCAAATCATAATCAATCTTTGCAGGAGTTGATCTGTACCTGTGAACCAGTTGTTTGTGGTCTTGGTGGATGAGTTGGCTGTGAAACAGCTGGCCTTGGTAAACGAGTGGGCTGTGAAATAGGCTGTGGTCTAGGTGGAGGAGTGGGCTGTGGAGGAGTTGGTTGTGGAGGAGTGGGCTGTGTAGGAGTTGGCTATAGAGGAGTGGGCTGTGGAGGAGTGTGTTGTGGAGGAGTGGGTTGTGGCTGTGGAGAAGTTGGCTGTGCTACTGATGGATTGGGAAGTCTTCTTCCCTAAAGAGTTAACATTAAAAAAAACCATATGAATACATGATCCAAATTATTAAGAAACTTGATCCAAATTATTAAAAAACTTGAGGTGGCTTTTTGAAACATTAACAAAATATCATATGGCTTGTTGAGACATAAGTAAAACTTCAGGTGCCTCTTTGCAACACAATACATTATCAAGGTGTTGATTTGCAACCATATAAGGTGTTTATTTGCAATAATGTTTTAACAGTGGGTGCCTTTTTACAACAGAGCAAAACACAAGGAACAGACTTTGCAATAATGTTTTAAAAGTGGGTGCCTTTCTAATGCAGACTCTAAGTCCCCTAAACATAGCAGCACAACAAAAAACACAGGCTTTGCATTACCAAATTGCACATGTGATTAAGAAATTACCCTTTTCCTTTTGGCTGGAGTGACAGTATTGTCCACTGTCTTTTCTTTTCCTTTGCTTGTGTTGGACTGTAAGAAAAAGAAAAAATGGCCCACATTAAGCAAATCACAAGAGTTTTATTTGGCCCAGAGCATGTTAAAAGAGTAAGATAACAAAAATTTGATTGGGCCACACCTGATGAGGTTCTCTTATAAGTCTGGACTGTGGATGGACTGGTCCTTTGCATGACTTTTTGTTGTGACCCCTTTCCAAGCATCTTGCACATGTGACATACTTCTGGCTCCTGCCCACTGTAGCAGGATCTCTGGGCTCATCATCACCTCTTCTCCAAGCTTTTTGGGCCTGCTTGGTGGTCTTCTGTAGCTAGGTAGAACCAAAGCATCCAAACCACTAACAACCCATGCATCCTCACTTGGAACAGGATGTATCATACTGCCATAAGCTCCCAAATAAACATCCTTGCTATAGTAATTGTCTACATATGCTTCAGGCCTCTCTCTGTTCACAAATATGGCAGCCACAGCATGACAGCAGGGTATCCCAGTAAGATCCCACATCCTACAATTACAAGTCCTTGCAGCCAAGTTCACAATCCTAGTTTTATTAAAATGCTCCACCTCAACCTCCAGCTGACCAGACCAACTTGCAAAACAGTTCCTAGCTTCTGTCACATTACACTCCAACTTTCTAACAATATTAGGACATATTACACCCTCATATTTCTCCATCCCTTTCTTCTTTATCTGCAATCTATTCATCAAATTTTTTTTCTTATCCATTCAAGCATGCTAACAATTGGCAAGTCCCTTGCTTCCATAATGTATGCATTAAATGACTCACTTAGATTATTCACAAGTGAATCACACTTGGCATGGGTACTGAAGTGGGATCTTGACCATTGACTGGGATGTAATGGTTCTAAATCATTCATAATTTCTCCATCTTTATCTAAATTCCTTAGCTTCCCAATCCAATAATTGAAATCATTGACTGTTCCTGCCCTAGCAGCATTCCACAGATAGTCCTTCACCTCTTTACCACCCCATTTCTTTTTAAAATTTGCATACAAGTGCCTCATACAAAATTTGTGCTCTGTGGTAGGTAAGAGATCCTTAAATGACTCCACCAAACCTTTCTGTCTGTCAGAAATAAATACCAAGCTCTCACTATCCCCAAGATCATCAATCAGTTCTGTCAAAAACCAAGACCAACTATCCCTAGTTTCTACCTCAACAACAGCTACAACAACTGGGAACATGTTGTCATTCCCATCCCTAGCCACAGCAGACAATAATTGCCCACCATAAAGGCCCTTTAGATGACAACCATCCAGTCCAATAAAGGGCCTGCAGCCTGCCAAAAATCCAATTTTGTATGCCTCAAATCTAACATACACCCTTTTGAAAACAGGTGCCAGATCTAGACTTGGCCTAATTGTCTCAACTTTGAAACATGTGCCAGGGTTATGCTTCTGCAATGTTGCCCCATAATCCCAAAGTCTTGCAAATTGTGCCTTACTGTCCCCCTCTAGTTATTCTCTAGCTAACCTTTTTGCCCTGTATATCTTATGCTTGCTTGCATTAGCAAACATGTCTCTATAAATTATAGAGACATGTTTGCTAATCAAATGGTTATTGTAGTCCCTCCCATAACTGTGATCTGGTCTAAAGGTCTTGATTTGCCATGTAGTGGTTCCCTGCATGGGAGAAGCATGAACCCTAAAGTCACAGTTCTCATATTTGCAAACACAGGTAATCCTTTTGCTATCATTGTGCTGGTAGTCAAAGTCATACCCCCGTCTAATGCTCCAATCCTTAACAGCAACTTTAAGCACCTCCCTATTTGAAAACATCAAGCCAACCTTCAATGTTGGCCCATCCCTATGGTTCAAGTCATCAGCACAAAAATATGGCCACCTATTTCCATCTTGATCTTCATCTGAGTCATGAACACTCCTTAGATCATCCCCTTCCTCACCCTCAGAATACCAGTCTTCAGGGGGATCATTGCTATGACCCCTCTGCTTAGGGTTAGTGGTAAATATGTCATCATCTCCCGGCCCCTCTAAATCTTCACCCAACTCAGGAATTGTAGGGTCATCAGGCTCTGCACCACCATCATCAGCATCACCACCATCATCAGTCCCTTCACCCTCAGCAGTTCGTTCACCCTCAGCATTCACACCACCCTTAGCATTCACACCACCATCAGTTGTTTGTTCACCAACACCAGTGTCCAACACACTCTCAGTGACTCCAGCCTCAGCATTCACACCACCATCAGTTGTTTGTTCACCAACACCAGTGTCCAACACACTCTCAGTGACACCAGCCTCAGTATTCACACCACCATCAGCATTTTGTTCACCAACCCCAGTGTTTAACACACCCTCAGTCACACCACCAACATTTTGTTCACCAACCCCAGTGTTCAACACATTCTCAGTCACACCACTTTGAGTACCTTGACCAGCCTCAGTAGCTACACCCTGAGTACCTTCACCACCCTGAGTAGCTACACCCTGAGTACCTTCACCACCCTGAGCAGCTTCACCCTGAGTACATTGTCCTTGAATACTTTGCCCAACATGAGTAACTTCAACACCCTGAGTACCTTGCCCAGCATCAACAACATCCCCATCCCCTATTTCCACATCACCATCACCTACTGGTGTAGACCCATCTCCTATTGCAAGGTAGGGAGGATTATTATCTACAACTGCTATGGGATCTATGCTCCTTATAACATATATGACTACATTGTGACCATGATAATGGTACAATGCATCATTTAAACCCCTATCATCAAGTATTAACATCAACCCATTGTTAAAAGTCTTTCCAGGTATCCGATAAGTCATGGTGCTAGTAGCAGGTAATCCTAAACTCAAGCACATATCTAGAAGCTCCAGTATGAAAGGTAGTCAGGGTCACATTCAAACTGTTCTACTTTGTCTCCGGTCCAAGACCTATTGGGTGGATCTGTAAAAACCCCCCCATGATGAATTTCAATGGTGATTTCGCCTGACATTCTGCCATTTGAAAAATAAAGGAATAATTTAATAGAGTACTTGTCTAACCTAAAGCAACCTTTTTAACACGTGGAATCATTAAGAAACAATAGGGTTCAATATGATAGGGTAAGGTTCAATATGGTAGGGTACAGAGGGACCACAAGCAATCAACAACACAACAAACTGAATAACTTACTAAATACATAATAGGACAATCGGTTGCATGCATGTGAATTGACAGAAACATATAATACACAAAATCTCTAGGCAAGGCCGAAACCTTAGATTACATAGAAACCCTAGAAATTTAAAAAATCGTAAATTAACATAGAAACCCTAGATTGCATAGAAACGTTTCATAATATCACGAATTAAATATACTTTTGTTTGTCAAAATCACGAGTTCAACATAAAAGCATTTCTCAAAATAATAAAATTACCTGGAATCACACTTAGTTTTGTGTTCGACTTCGTCTTTGATTTCCACCAGTTCCAAATACTTCAGTTTATGACACCAATGTTCGATTTCGTTCTTGATTTGTGTCTTCCTTGTAGATTATTTCACATTCTTTCAATTCAGTTTATGGGATCTTGTTAGAAAGTGACGGGTTGAGGAGAAAGATGGTGATAATTCGAGTCAAATGTCTTGAGTATAGTGTTTGACAAACGAGACCAATGTGGTTATATACAGGGGTAGTTTAGAGAATTCCTTAATTCCGTAACGGGAGTTGACGGATGTAACACTTTTTAAACCTTAGGTGTCTTATTGCAATTTTTGTAGCGGGAGGGGTCTTTTTGCAATAACCCCAAACCACAGGGGTATTTTACGCAATTTTCCCTTTATTATAAGATCTACCAACTTTCAACTTTTGTGCATGTTACTTGTCCAAGGCATCCAATCGATGCTCGTCCAAATCCTTTAGGTCGATTGCCATAGTCTCATTATAATCTACAACATGCAAATTATCCTGCATGGCTACTTTAAAAGGTTTCGCCGTCACCTCCATAGGCAACACTCGATCGTGTCCATAAGTCAAAGCATACGGTGTAACCCCAGTACTGGTTTTAGCAGAAGTCCAAAATTCCCATAACACTTCAGATAACAATCGATGCCAATCATTCGGTGTATCCTCAACCGCTCTATCCATGATATGCTTTATAGAGGCTGTTTGGGATTGATTCTGAAAAGCATATTTCGGCTTAAATCTGAATCAGTTTTCAAAATCAGATTTAATCTACTTTAAGCAGAATCAGTTTGCCTTTTGGCAAAATTAGCCGTGAACTAACTTAAAGTTACAAAAAGTGTTTGGATAGAAAGTGATTAAATCAGCTTTGATATGGCAAAAATGACCATAAAGGACACTACATAAATAAAGTTTCTAATATCTATGTAGTGAAGTAATGTTAACATAAGTTTCATTTGAAAATAACTAAACATACGAAAAAATTATTGAAGAAGCTATTTTCAACCACCTACAAAAGTTTTCACTTTTTATTCTGAATTAAAGATAAAAGAGCGTACAGAAATGGTGGGGAGGAAGAAGGCGGCTGTTGATGAACTGTTGTGCTCTCTTTCTCTCTCTGTTAGCATATAGGAGAATATAACTCCAGAAGCTAATTAAAAGTCACACCCAATAATTAGTTAAAAGGGTATGAAATGTCTTCTTGTGAACAACATGGGGATATGAAGGTAAATTAAAAGGTCAAACCTGATTATGAAAAAAGTCCACACCTTTTCAGGATTATGAATTTAATCAGTTTTAGTTCTTTTAGTCAGATTAAATCTCATAATCTCTTTTGTCAAACACTCACATACCTGATTTAATCTAGATTAAATCAGGGTTGACCATCCAAAAATCAACCCCAAACACCCTCATAGACTTAATTTGTAGTCTTGGCTTGCTTATTAGCTTGGGCATAATACAGATTTGAGTTTAAGATAGTAAACTTATATTCTTTGGCAAACTCAACTATTTGCCCCAATTTAAGACAATCCCTCGATCAAGAGGAATCGTTTGAGGTAATTTGAATTGATTGATTATGTTTTCTTTGATAAAATTCACAACATCTTCTTGACTAGTTGACTTCATTGTGTTAGCCTTGGTCCATTTTGGAAAGTAGTATGTTGCTACGGTAATGAAGCCATATTTTTTTAAAGAATAAGGGTGAATCTACACTATCAAATCCATATCCCAACCACAAAATTGCCATGGTTTCACTATCGATTGCGAATCAATACATGGTGCCCGATGAAAAGCCCCATGTTTATACCTAGAAACCTTTCGTACATTTCACACAATCCTCTATTATCGTTGGCAAATAGTGAGCATGCCTTTGATTTAACCATTTCATCTTCATACCCTATAAATGTGCCCTGCAAATGCCTTTACTTTAGCCGTTACTTGCATGGCCTCCTGCTACCTTAAACAGCGTAATGCCAAACTTATGGCATTTTCATAAATAAATCATCATTTAGCATAAATATTTAACTACCCATATCTTTAATTTCTTGTCTACTTTTGACGGTTTTGCAAGAGCTGAATGATTGGGCCCCTCCAATCATCTTGAACCAAATCAATCGGGTTAACCATCTCAATTTGTTTGTAACTTTCGCCAATTGATGGCCGTTATTTCAATACGTTAACCCAATGTTCAGTAGCTGTTCCCGAAAAATTCAATCATGACACCAACTCTACCATGACATTGGCATCGTTATTTTTTATTCGGGGAATATGCTTATAAGGCCATCATCAAATTTGCTTAGCAGATACATAGCTTACTAAAATACATGTCTAAGACTATTGCACAACAACTAAATTCTCCGCTTAACTGTTTCACAACTAATTGAGAATCACCGAAAACTTGTACATCCATCACATGCATTTTAGCCATTGTCTCCAAACCACCTCTAACGCTTCACACTTGGCTTGGTTATTTGAATAATCTTGAGTGCTTTGGAATGAAAATCGTTGGATAAATCCTACATGTGATATTAATACTACTCCGGTCCCAACTCCATCGCCTATTTTTGATCCATCAAATGTCATTTTTCAAGGAACGATGCCCATGTAAAGTTCATCCTCCTTTGCATTCTCAGTAGGATGATCTACCAAAAAAAAATATCAGCCAATACTTGGACTTTAAAAACCTTTTGAGAAATATAAGTTAAACTATATTCTATTAAGGCCATTATCTATTTTCCAATTTTACCCCTCAGAACTGATCTTGTCAGCATATACTTTATTAACTCAGTACGTGCAATAACTAGCACTTCGAAGGGTAGCAAATAGTGTCTAAGTCTAACAGCAGTAGAATACAGAGTTAAACATAATTTTTCTACATCAAAATACTTTTGCTCCATTACATTCAAACTTTTACTAAAATAATAAATCCACTGATCATAGCCTTGATCATTTTCTTGGGACAACAAACTACCAATGGAACAATCCGCTGCCATACATATAGCTTTAACGATTTCTCGGCTCTTAGTAGCACTAGAACTAGAGGCTTGATCAGATAATATTTGATTGCTTAAAAAGCCTTTTAGTGTTTTGGTTCCCATCGATACTCGGAATCCCTTTTTAGTCCTTACAAAGTTGAGAAAATTTTTGTTTCCTTGTCAAATTAGTAATAAATCGACATAAGAAATTAACTTGGCCAAGAAAACGCTGAAACTTTTCTTATTACAAGGATGTTTAGCATTAACAATGGCCTTCTTTTATTCTTATCAATTTTGATTCTCTTTTGATGGATTCCTAATCTTAAGAAATTCCCTACCACTACAAGAAATTGTGCTTTTAGCGATGGACAATTTCGTTGCTAAAAGCCTTATATCCATCGCTAAAAGTTTTCTGTCGCTAAAAGTCCATTGCCTATAACCCCGTTACTAAAAGTTTTACGACAGAATTTTGAAATCCGTCGCCTAAAAATTGACTTTTAGTGACGGGGATATGACTTCAATTAATGACGCAATTTTGTCGCTAAATATATTTTCTATATTTTAATTTATTTTTTTGAAATAATTTATTACGTAAGATATTTAGCGACGGAAAAATTCATTGCCAAAAGTTTTACCGACCAAATTTTAGTGACGGAACATTTGTTATTAAAAAATTATTCAAACAATTGATGACTTTTAGCGACAGAATAGCTGTCGCTAAAAGTCTGCCGATTAAACCTTTAGCGAGAAAATTCTATTGCTAAAATTTATGCACATCTTAAGTCCAGACTTTTAGTGACGGAATGAAATCCGTCGCTAAAAGTCAAAATATTTTTTATTTGTTTAATACCTAAACTTGTAATTATAAATTCTCAATCTGAATCCAACAAATATTTCTCAAAGCACACTAGGGTAAAATAATTGCTAATCCATCTGCCATTATTTAACCGTAAAACAAAAATAATACATATATATATATATATATATATATATATATATTTACAAATTCTATACTAATCGAAAAAAATATATATACAAAGTTCAGGAGGGCACAAGAGCCGGATATGATAGAGTAGGGAATGAGAGAGGAGCACAAGCCGGAGGGCACAGGAGCGGGATATAAATAGGGCTTAGGGGTCGGCGAGTCTCGGATCTGGATTCTGTTAATCGTCCTAGACCACGGGGGCACTATGACCTAGATCTGGCTTGATATGTCCAGTAACAGTGCTCTGCATGTAAAGACACGGATGCATTAATCTCGATAGCAATCATATATAGTGTTTAGTAAACGTATATAGTGTTTGTACCTAATCATGAGCCCTGATCATCCTGAACACCTTATCAGCAATGCGATGGATCCTATCCTCGTGTAACAGTCACCCCACGGTCGGTGTCTGCGTATGTGGAAGGGCAGTGAGTGGTGGGCACGCTCCTATCACAGCACGTGCAATCGTGCTGGGCAGGTCGCGTATGCGGCCTTTTGGCCTATTGACAACCCTCGGTGTATCCAGCCATCGCTTCAATCCCCGAGTACTCATACCCGTACTCGTGGACGCTAATGGCTATCCGGACTTCTGCCCGAACCCCCTGATTTATTCATACGAGGCCTACAAAATTGTGATTTGACATTGAATACATTAAAAGCAACAGACATCGAATACAAAGGCAAAATTTAAACAAATTAAATAAATTAATTCGTAACTTATATCGATCTGCTAGAAAATATTTGAAACAAAAGTTCCCCGCCCAGTGTGCATCGTTCTTATCCTTATTCCTCACGTGCGTCTGAATGTATGTTAGAGCTATGACCTCATCCGCCTTCAGGTCTGGATGCTCAACCGCATTCTTGTGTCAGACGATGTCATGAGCCATCAACCCCTCCGTGTGCATGGGATCTTTCTCATGTCTGTTCTCGCTCCCACTGTTACTCTTGGCCTCCCAAGATGGATCAATCCTCCACTGATCAACCATTTGCCCCCATACAGATGGAGATATCTAGTGAGGGGGATACCCCTTCCACTCCTCCATCGAGGCACCCTTGGGCAGCATCTTCCTTGCCCGCTCCCGTGCGTCGTATAGCCATCCCATGTAATTCTTGCCGATATAGGCAACAAAAAAAAAACAAAAAAAGTCTACCGCCCCAATGCCTGCTACTCAGGCGACTCAAACTCGAACCCCTCTTGTAAAAGGCATCCAATTACATAATCAATACAATTAATTTAAATATTACGTACTAATTAAATAAATAATGACTGACAAAAAAGAAAATCATACCAATCACTCGTCTTCTAAGGACTCCCTCGTCCCGGCATCCCAATCCTTCCAATATAGTAGTGCCTCAAAGAATCAGCCCTTCACAAGGACTGATCTTCATCTTCGCCGTAGTCTCCAGGATCTTAATAAAGAAATAAATAAATAAATACATTAAATAAGTTGACCGTAATAATTATCGGAATTGAAGAATGTAAGTACTGCATTATGTGCTTTTTTTACTTACTAGCCCTCTTAGGTGAGAGTAACTCTCTGTGTACGCTAAGGGTCGATGCACACCCCGCGTGTCAATCCACGGCCTTGTCGAGATCCTACAAAACATTAACATTAATACAATTCAAATATAATTTAACTATAAGTCTAGCATTATGACTAAACGCTGTTATCAAATATACCTGAAGTAGAACCCACAGAAGAAGGAGAACCAGAGCGCATGTAGGGCTGGGGCTGGGGGGTCCCGCCTTCTAGATGTGAGCACTATGTGTCTTTAGTCGAGAACTGAAGAAACTAGGCCATGAGACAACCTCTGTCCCTAAATTAATCGCTAAGGAAGGATCATGAACCTCTACTTTTGAACCATCTAATTTAGCAAGGGCTATTCTCAGATCTTGTAGCTTGACTCTGTCCAATCGATCTCGATGGTCATCTAATATGCACTATGCCTAATCAATTGTGGACAGTTTTTCTACTCTTTTCTCCAACGCATACACTATTAACTTCTGAAATGTAGCTGTACAATGTCTTGCCCTGCTTCTTCTTTGCTAATTCCCACATCTGAACTACCGAACATTGTTGGTCATATCCTTAGTTCTTTGACATCACTATCCTTTTCTCTGTCTCGAACAAAAGGTTCCTTTTCCTTTTATTTCTTATCACTGCTTCCTTTTGGGTGTCTACTCATCGAAAACTACTTGGCATGCACACGAAACATACCTACTGTTACCAGGTCTAGTCATTTCATCTCTGCTTATCTGAATCTGATCAACAGCAAATTCCAACCAACTGAGATTTTGCGCACACATCAGCAATTAATTGTCCGAAAGCTCCTAAGGCTCTAAGTCTTGATGATAGAACCCACTTTTATATAGTTAGAGTTAGCCATTAACGTTTTATCATCCCGCATACTAATTCTGCGACTTTCCTTCCAACTTCATCCTCCCTCCAAGATATCAACACTTAATGAAGAGAAGATGGTATGCATCTATTTACATGACTCCAATCTTTATCGAGTAGAGCATTAAGTGTTTATATCTTGGAGGGAGGAGATGGTATGCATCTATTTACATGACTCCAGTCTTTATCGAGTAGAGCATTAAAACTAGACAAGGAATCAATTACAAAGAAAGGTGATGTCTTTGTTTTCTTTCACACCGTTAGTTTAATAAACACCACTCTTTTGGGCCTAGATATCCCTAAATTAAAATTACCCACCATAATCTCAGAGGGAGTCACATCTTTCTCATTTTTGCAAAGCTTTCTTAACATTCAAGCGGGCAAAATGTTGAATGCTGCACCATTATTGACTAATACTTTGGGTATAGGTTGGCCATCCATCAATGTTTTGATGAGCAAAGGTTTTAAATGCTTGGTCTTCTGGGCATCGAGTCTAGTCAGTATGACTTTGTTCCGCTGGTCGATGAAAATTCTCTTGTTTTCAAATTGAGTACACTAGTTGTCCTTGTACTTCTTCTTTTTCACCCATTACAAAGCTACTCAGTGGTGAAGATCATCTTCTTCCACATCACTTTCCTTTGCAAAATATGTCATTCTTTTGCTTCAAACGTCATGGGTAATGTGAAAGCCAAGCTACAATTGATGGTAATCTGAAACCATGTTATTCAGCTGTTCAGGGTGCCCATCCTCAATTGCTATGCCATTGTATGATTTTGCTAAACCTTTCCACATACTCTGTCTTGATCAACCTCCCTTGCCCATGGCCACTTATGTTGATCCACAAGAATTTGTTTATCCTGGAAATCATTCCTTATTATGCTGGTAGACTTCCTTTGAACCCTTCTCTTTTGGGTTGTACTCAAACTCTGATATGCCTTTGGAGGAGGGAATTTTTGCTGCCCAACTACATGCCACTGATTATCTTGCTGCATCTTTAAGACCTGATGCAAAAGTGTTACCGCTTATTAATTTTGAACAAGGACCGGGGACCTAAGGGTCCAAAATTTTGGCATATTCACTTCAAAATGGCCCAATCCGGCAACATTTTGCAATACTCTTTCATTGGCCAAGCTTGGCTGCTGACATTCACCATTGGTGAAAAATATTTCTTTTGCCTTTGTTTGTTCAACCTACGATTTTCTTGTGTCCTTCTTTTCTGAGGGGTCATCTTTATCTGTTGCCACATTTGCTTAGGTCATCTTTATCTGCTCCTACTAGAACTAAATTCGTCACCGGTCCACACTATATTTCCTTTCCCTTTGCCCCCATAATTAATATGTTTTTCCAATGGTTTTCTCTCATTGAAATTGTCCTTTTTTGGACTACTATCATCACTCGTTTTGTCTTTAGAATAGCAGCCCATAGACACCATGTTGATATCTACAGCCATCTCCGCGAATGGATCACTATCAACCTCCATTACGCCTTTGCCTTTATTAAGGAATTTGAGCATCCTGAATTTGATTCGGTCCTAAAAAAGCATTACGGAAATTAACACAATTGTTAATATCATGACTAATCGCATTATGCCACTCATAAAACTTTACTCTTTTGTCATTTGGAGCATTAAGGGGACTTTGCAATTGAATGAAATTTATCTTCAACAGATAGTCAAAAATCCGATCTGCCTGATTGATAACAAAAGAGTATTTCCTCATTGAAGGTGATGGATTGGCCTTAATGGGTTGCTTAGATGGCAAGTTGATTGGATTTTCGGCCTTTCCAAAAGGTTCTCATACTACGGGTTTCTTTTCAACCATCTCTGCCGCATCAACTTCTAAACCTATAGGATCTTAAAAATAAGTTCGCATTGACAAGTTCTTCCTCAGTTGCTCTTCTCTTAACAATGTTTCTTATCTAGCCACCCTAGAGGAAAACATAAAGACATTCCTAAACTTCATGCCTTCGAAGTTTTTTCCTAATCTCTAAATGTAATCCATTCAAAGATAGGTTAGCCAATTCAGATTCTGGCATCTCAAAGTAGCACTTATTTTTGGACGTTTTGAACCTTATTATAAACTTTCTGGTATTTTCTTCCGTCGATTGCTTCAACCTGACTAAATCTGCCAACGAAATCTCCGATTCCAAAATTGGGCGTGGAACAAATTTTCCATATGACGCCAAGAGAATACGGAGTTAGTCAGTAGGTTGGCAAACCATGAGAAAGCCACCCCAGTTAACGAGTACTGAAACCACTTTAATTTTACCTATTCGTTCTTACCAAGTTCTCGACATTTGAAGGTAAATCGTGCAATATGATCTATGGTCGACTCGTTACCTTTTTCGTGGAAAACTAAACTCAGGTATCTTTACTCCATTTAGGATGTCCATCTCGTCAGTGCTCGAATGGTATGATTTTCTGTATATTGGCTTATTGATTGGCCATTTTCCTTATCCTGTACCAAACATGGTTAAACTCATGATGTGACTGTACTCCCATCCTTAGCCCCGTCATTTCTTTCTCCTCAAGATTATTCGGCCTGACCGTTTTAATAGTTTCTTTAAATGTTTGATCATCAAATTCTATTAATCTCTTGTGATGAGGAGTATATGCACTTTTGATTCCTTGACACCCTTGGCCATTTCTACTCTTAGGTACCCTTATATTGTTGGGCCAAGTTGCAACCCTTTTGACCCATTGGTCTCTGCAAAGTTCCTTTTGCTCGGCCTTGGGTTGCTACTATCGATGGGGCTAGAGATGAACCATCTTGATTCATTAGGATGGTTTGAACTCAAACCACTAGGCCGCCTTATGGCATTTTCTAGTCCCACAGGGGAGACATCTGCCTCTACCATTTCATCATAAAGAGGAGTCTTCCCCTTTTACAGCATTACGTCCACTATCGTAGCAATGGACGGAATCTGTCATTGGATCTCTTTGGACAGATCCTTAACCAAGTCATGCCCAGAAAAGTTTCTTTCTTCTGACATTTTTCTCATTTCCTCCATAATTTTAAAGTTCCATTTTTCCTTATTACTGATAGCCTTACTAAAAACCACTGCTTGGTTCCGTAATATCATCATTAACTGAGATATCATGGTAGTGAGTACCTGAGTTGAAGAATTGATTTGATCTACCAACTGGCTCATCCTGTGATTATTCATGTCGATTACATCGCAGTTACCAACCGCTACTATCGTGTTAGTATCAATATTGTCAATGGTATTTCCACTTCTAGAACTTCTCGTATTAGGAATATCAATACTATTCAATCATTGGTGGTAGAACAGTTCTTGCTTTTTCATTATTACCGGCAACATTATTTTTGATGCCATGGTTGGCTTCATTGATCCTAACATGGTTTCTTGCATTAGGCATGCTTTGGTCCTACCAGACGTGCCAATGTCTGCGCTTGACATCAAACTACAATTAATTTGGTGTTCTTTTCGGCCTCTTGTCTGAGGACTTCTCTAAATAGGAAACTTTCAATCGAAAATGAATGATTAAACTGGAAACTTTGTTTCATTGAATAATCAAGCTACAAATTGCACGCCCAAGATAAATGGTTACTCCTGTCAGTAGGTCAAATGACACAAACAAACTAGGGGCCAGTATCGATAAGAGGCAAGAGAACAACATTCACAAAAATGTCTAAAAGAAAGAAAAAAAGATAAAAACTTGAAATCGAGTCATTTATTTGAGTTGTGTGTTGATTGTCCCCTTGTTTTAATTATTCTTCTCCCTTTTATTCCGATCTCTGGAAATTGTGTGTTGTAATCTTCTTATTTTGATTTCCTTCAAAAGAAGAAACTATTTGTTAACTGTTTATAACTGTTGCTATCGATCTTCTCTTATCAAAAACTGTGTCAATTTCGGAAATCTATTCTGACACGAATTGTCCACGTGTCACCCACACCAACATTACGCCCCACGTTCTACAGAAACATGAACTGTCATAAAGTTGCCTTCATCATTATGTGATCCTGCCCTAAACCGTCAATACATCAGCATTAATTATGCATTAACCTTAATTGTTTAACTATTATCCTTTTGTCTTTCTACATACATACAGGTGTCCACCATTTATTGGCCACAACTAAATTAATTTTTAACATGTCAACACTAACAACGAACAATGTTTTTAAAATTCGTAAAAGAGCCAATCAAACTGAGGTAGGAGTCGACTAAAAGCTAGATCTAAGTGATACTCAATCGGACTTGTAGCTTCCTAGGTGAAGTCAAGAAGGTGAGAGATGAGCAAAGGACTCCTCATTCCTCACTGTGCTTAAGGTTAATTGCCAATAACTACACTAATCGTATCCAACCAAGTCAGTGATCCTGAATCAAACTTACAACTCACATCACTAACATATATGGGACCACACTAACACTTTAAACCCAAATTTTGAGAATCCCATCCTAACAAAGCTAAGTTATTGTTGTGATACTATTAAATGTCATGCCTCCAAAAGGCATAACTTGCTAATAACTCATTAAAAGAAATTAGAGAAGAAAATAAACATTTGAATTGCAAATGTTAGTAAATGGAGATATTTCTATTATTAGTTACCCATAAACCTCTCACTAATTACATGTTAAATCGTAAAACAATTTGTTAAGAACTCTAACCAGATCGTACTCTCTAGAATCAACCATCAATATCCATGCCCTCTAAACAATAATCAACTGATCACTACGAGTTTGAAGAACAAGCTACGACCTGCCCATACCAAAACATGTATAGATAGCGAAAGAAAGGAGTTTCCTACAAATGAACTGTAATTAAACATGAGTGGCAATCGAACAAGTAGGGCGGTAACAATAACAAACTATGGTTAAGCAATTAAATTTAAAAGCCGCATTAGCAAGGAAGCTCTATGCTTTTTCCTTTCCTTTTCTTTTGTCCCCTTCGGTTTTGTTTCCTAAGTCATGTTATGTGCTCTCTCTACATGCTCTTTCTTCCAAGTGCTTTATGACAAAAGCAAAGCTTAATCAAATGATGTTGAGCATAGACCTGCCATGCTGGTCACTTGGATGATAAGAAAAAAGCGAGGAAACAAAGTCAGAGCGCATATGTGCTGATTGCTAGGTTCGTTGATGATTGGATATGATTGTACCTTGGTAAAAATCCATTTGGTCAGCAAGAACTCAAAGGACTAGATTGGACTGTATCACGACCCATTTATTCAAGGGTAATTCAACCACTAATTCACACACCCAACTCTCTCTCTCTCTCTCTCTCTCTCTCTCTCTCTCTCTCTCTATTCCTAGCTTGTTTAGCCTATGGTAAGCAAGCCTCCATGGCTTTTTTACACTACGACGGCGGTCACTAAAGGGGCAAAAGAGGTCACTAAACTATTTTAGTGACCGCAAAAAGCGGTCGTTAATATGGTCGATAGAGGTCCAGTCGCTAAATTTTAGCGACCGCATTTACTATTTCACCACATTTAGCGACTGCGACGACGGTCACTAAATATTTTTAAAATTTAAATTATTTTCTATTTAGCAACCGATTTTTCTAATTTAGAGACCGATCTTGGGGTCGCTAATTTTTTTATTTAGTGATTGCAACGACGGTCACTACATATTTTTAAAATTTTAAATTATTTTCTAGTCAGCAACCGATTTTTCTAATTTAGCGACCGATTTTTAAATTATTACCCACCATAATCTCAGAGGGAGTCACATCTTTCTCAGTTTTGCAAAGCTTTCTTAACATTCAAGCGGGCAAAATGTTGACTGCTGCACCATTATCGACTAATACCTTGGGTATAGGTTGGCCATCCATCAATGTTTTGATGAGCAAAGGTTTTAAATGCTTGGTCTTCTGGGCATCAAGTCTAGTCAGTATGACTTTGTTCCACTGGTCGATGAAAATTCTCTTGTTTTCAAATTGAGTACACAAGTTGTCCTTGTACTTCTTCTTTTTCACCCATTACAAAGCTACTCAGTGGTGAAGATCATCTTCTTCCACATCACTTTCCTTTGCAAAATATGTCCTTCTTTTGCTTCAAACGTTATGGGTAATGTGAAAGCCATGCTACAGTTGATGGTAATCTGAAACCAAGTTATTCAGCTGTTCAGGGTGCCCATCCTCAATTGCTCTGCCGTTGTATGATTTTGCTGAACCTTTCCACATACTCTGTCGTGATCAACCTCCCTTGCCCATGGCCGCTTATGTCGATCCACCAGAATTTGTTTATCTTGGAAATCATTCCTTATTATGGCGGTAGACTTCCTTTGAACCCTTCTCTTTTGGGTTGTACTCAAACTCTGATATGCCTTTGGAGAAGGGAATTTTTGCTGCCCAACTGCATGCCACTGATTATCTTGCTGCATCTTTAAAACCTGATGCAAAAGTGTTACCGCTTATTAATTTTGAACAAGGACCGGCGACCTAAGGATCCAAATTTTTGGCTTCACCATATTCGCTTCAATATATATGGCCCAATCAGGCAACATTTTGCAATACTCTTCCAATGGCCAAGCTTGGCTGCTGACATTCACCATTGGTGAAAAATAATTCTTTTGCCTTTGTTTGTTCAACCTATGATTTTCTTATGTCCTTCTTTTCTGGGGGGTCATCTTTATCTTTTGCCACATTCGCTTTGGCCATTCAACCGATGAACCACAACTTTGACACACTGGTTTACCAATTGGTCCTATCTTCGAAAATGAAGTTCCAAGCACTTAAGAACACACTGCTCCTACTAGAACTAAATTCGTCACCGGTCCACATTACTTTTCCTTTATCTTTGCCCTCATAATTAACATGTTTTTCTAGTGGTTTTCTCTCATTGAAATTGTCCTTTTTTGAACTACTATTATCACCTGTCTGGTCTTTAGAATAGCAGCCCATAGACACCATGTTGATATCTACAGCCATCTCCGCGAATGGAACACTATCGACCTCCATTACACCTTTGCCTTTATTAACGAATTTGAGCATCCTGAATTTGATTCGGTCCTAAAAGCATTGCGGAAAGTAACACAATTGTTAATATCATGACTAAACGCATTATGCCGCTTATAGAACTTTACTCTTTTGTCATTTTGAGCATTAAGGGGACTTTGCAATTGAATGAAATTTATCTTCAGCAGATAGTCGAAAATCCGATCTGCCTGATTGATAACAAAAGAGTATTTCCTCATTGAAGGTGATGGATTGGCCTTAATTGGTTGCTTAGATGGCAAGTTGATTGGATTTTTGGCCTTCACAAGAGGTTCTCATACTACGGGTTTCTTTTCAACCATCTCTGCCGCATCAACTTCTAAACCTATAGGATCTTGAAAATAAGTTCGCATCGACAAGTTCATCCTCAGTTGCTCTTCTCTTAACAATGTTTCTTATTTAGCCACCCTAGAGGAAAGCATAAACATTCCTAAACGTCATGCCTTCGAACTTTTTCCTAATCTCTAAATGTAATCCATTCAAAGATAGGCTAGCCACTTCAGATTCTGGCATCTCAAAGTAGCACTTATTTTTGGATGTTTTGAACCTTTTTTAAAAACTTTCTGGAGTTTTCTCCCGTCGATTGTTTCAACCTGACTAAATCTGCCAATGAAATCTCCGATTCCAAAATTGGGCGTGGAACAAATTTTCCATATGACGCCAAGAGAATACGGAGTTAGTCAGTAGGTTGGCAAACCATGAGAAAGCCACCCCAGTTAACGAGTACTGAAACCACTTTAATTTTACCTATTCATTCTTACCAAGTTCTCGACATTTGAAGGTAAATCGTGCAATATGATCTATGGTCGACCCGTTACCTTTTTCGTGGAAAAGACTAAACTTAGGTATCTTTACTCCCTTTAGGACGTCCATCTCGTTGGTGCTCGCATTGTACCTTGGTAAAAATCCATTTGGTTAGCAAGAACTCAAAGGACTAGATTGGACTGAATCACGACCCATTTATTCAAGAGTAATTCAACCACTAATTCACACACCCAACACACTCTCTCTCTCTCTCTCTCTCTCTCTCTCTCTCTCTCTCTCTATTCCTAGCTTGTTTAGCCTATGGTAAGCAAGCCTCCATGGCTTTTTTACACTACGACGGTGGTCGCTAAAGGGGCAAAAGAGGTCGCTAAACTGTTTTAGTGACCGCAAAAAGCGGTCGTTAAAACGGTCAATAGAGGTTCAGTCGCCAAACTTTAGCAACCACATTTACTATTTCACCACATTTAGCGATTGCAATGATGGTCACTAAATATTTTTTAAAATTTAAATTATTTTCTATTTAACAACCGATTTTTCGAATTTAGAGATAGATCTTGGGGTCTCTAATTTTTTTGTTTAGTGATTGCGACGGTCACTAAATATTTTTTAAATTTTAAATTATTTTCTATTCAGCAACCGATTTTTCTAATTTAGCAACCGATATTGGGGTCGCTATTTTTTTTTACTATTTTAAAATTATTTTTGTTTAGCAACCGTTGTTTATAATTTAGCAACTGCAAGGCGCGATTGGTAAATATTTTTTAATTTTAAAATATTTTTTGTTTAGTGACATCTTTATTCTGTTTAGCGACAGCGATGTGCGGTCGCTAAACCTGAGTTTTGCTATGAAAAATTAGGCCTGTTTTGATTTTCTGCCCAAAACCAATTCAACCTATCCAAAACCAATTCAACAACTTGTCCCAAAACCGATTCAACCTGTCCAAAACCAATTCAACAACCTATCCAAAAACCGATTCAACCTTTCAACGCATTCATTCAAAAACCAATTCAACTCCTTGTCCTGCATTCATTCAAACAACATGTCCTAAACCTATCTACTTTACACAATAAGACACAAGTCTCATATTCATTTCAATACGTCAATTGCAAAGCAAGCACATCAAGCTTTACATCATCAGACTATAAACATATACATCAAAATCACGTCAATGTGACAAGGAAAAACGTCAAAAACTCTCAAGTACATACACAGTCTTCAACCAAAATTAGAAAAATGAGTCAAGTGTATGAACTCAAAGCTACACAACTACAATCAATACATAAGACCCTAAAAACATACTAGCCTGCGTCGTCATCATCTTCTTCATCCCTTGTTGATTGCGCATTCGATCTAACAATGTCCTCACCACCCTAAGAATCACTGGCACTCGGCACAATATCGCTCTTCATGAAGCCATACTAATGATTCAACATAATATATACAAATCAAGATCACTGATTAAATGACCACAACACATAACTACTTAAGAAAATTGCTATACCTAATATCAGGCTCAGGGCATAATAAAACCTTATTGGATCATCATCGTAATTTTTTCTTCAACAAGTTTGTCTACGCGCTCTTTATCCCTCACTTCAACCTGAGAATCACTACAATTGGTCATGCTTGATGATTGCCTAGCAACGAACGTGCGGATTGACGAGGGTGGCCGAGCATACGGTCCTTCTTAGGACCCCCTGCAGCTTCTGACCACAAAGAGACCTCGTCCACTGCACCAGCTACTATCTGCCTGGGAGTTGGCCTGAACTTTTTCCCTATATGCAATCTGTATAAAAAAAAAATAACGAAAATGTTAGAGGAATGCTACTGGCCGCAACCAATACTGATACAATATGAAGGCAAAAGTGAAGAATAGTTACGTGCTCATGCAAACTGCTCTATGCTCTCAGAAACTCACTGCCCATCCTTTTTTTGTGTGTGGACTCAAAGCCTCAGAGCATCGTAGAGGGCCTTTTTTCAGGGTCGTCTTCTCTCAGCTTCAGATGGTGCACAGCATATGGACGTGATCCAGCACTATGCTTCATCTTCTTCTCACTACTCGCCATATCCTTGCCTCACTCATTGAGCTTTGCCCATTCAGCTGTACACCAATGATCCACCTGCTGCCCCACATGACTTTTGAGAAGTACTCGGAGTTGTAATCCTTAGCAATAAAAATATATGTCTCACCCGCCCGAGCTAGCGCCTGCTTCCTTGCATTGAGCATCCATTTCTTGTAATTTTCTAAACAATGCCACTCCTAGGCCTGCCTCCCAAGTTCTTAGTCTCCATCAGACTCGAATTTGAAGTAGTCCTAAACATAATTCAACACAAGTTTAAACACGATTAGCAAGAAAAATTCAGCAATAATAACCAAATAAAGCAATAAAATAATCCTTACCAATAACTTCCCTCAGACAAGTTCCTTGTCTGGTTTGGTCCATGCCTTCCACCTCAGATAAGGCCGTGAGATGTGAGCCTTGATAATAGGACTGATTTTGGCCCTAACACAATCGTCAACAAAGCTAATTACAAGAAATCACAAGAGATACGTTAATCCCAATACAACAAAGTATTAAGTTAGACAGGTGCACTAAAAGATGGTAGGAATTGAGCTTTGACAATAGAAAACATATTAATTGTTATAAACATGAGCAGTAATCCTCTGCTCCGGCCGCGGGTTGGCTGGAAGAGGTATCCTGTGTGATACCTCTAGGTACAGATGCACTAGAAGCTACAAATGATGGAAAGCAAGACATTATATATTTTGCAACAAATATGTTTTAATTCGACACGAAACTAATATTGTCTCACCATGACTGAAGCTACTGACGATATAAGCTACTCATCTGTAGCAGCGTCATCAATCCTGGGGAAGAGAGCTGACTGTGCCGGTGCAGGTCCGCGGTGGCCTCCTCCGCGACCTCGGGGTGCACTGAATCTCGGCATATCTACAAAAAGACTTAAGTGCAAAAGTTAATTTATAACAACGTAGTTTCGCTTGAATAATAAAAGACTTAAGTGCAAAAGTTAATTGATAATAATGTTGCATGGCCGAGTTCAAAAGACAACTCAATTTAAATAGTCAACCACTATCAATAATAGGCAATTCAATTTAAATAATAAACACCACTAGTGCAAAATTAGATTGATAAGAATGTTTTTCTTTACACAGTTAATCACATCACTAATATACAATGGAATGTCTTCCACCTCCTCGTCATCTTCGTCCCCTTCATCTTCATCATCTTCTTCTTGGCCTCAACTTTTTCCTCAGAATCATCATCATCACGGAGGGCTTCAACATCGACTTCTTCTCCAGCATGGCATAAATCGCAAAGAGGCTCATCAACAAGATCGTTATCTCTTACTACCAGTTGAACCTATACGAGTCGAGTTCTAATTTAACCTTCAATTTGAAAAAAATATATATATTGAGTAGTCACTTACAAACAAATATGACAAGCTAAAGATTAACTAAAATGAAAATAATTAGGGTTTAATTAGGATTTGTTTAGGGAATTGTTAGAGCAATTGGGTTTTAATTAGAACACTTAGGGTTAATCAGTGTTTATTAGGGCTAATTAGGGATAATTGGCCCTAATTGGAGCTACTGGGGATCAATTAGAGTTAATTGGTTAAAGTAAAGTTAATTACTCCCAATTTGGGTTTCGTGGTGAGTTAATTAGGTCTAATCAATATTGATTAGGGTTAATTAGGGCTAATTAATGCCCCAACGGAGATAATATTAGGCCTAGTTAAGGCTAATTAGGGTTATTAGAATTAACTTAGTTTAATTAGGGTTAATTAGTGTTAATTATTATTGAATTAGGTTTAATCAATGCTAATTAGGGCAAATTAGGACTGGTTGGGCTTATCAGGGCTAAGTTGAGTTATTTGGGGTAATTTGTAGTTAATGGTTTAATTAGAGTTAATAACTGTCAGTTAGGCTTTAATTAAAAGTTAATTAGGATTAATCAGTGTTGATTAAGGTTAATTTAGCTAATTAGTTTTAATTAGGACTAATTAATTAAGTGTACAAGATTGGATATCACAATCTGTAGACGTCCTAAATCACAACACAGAATCAAGCGCTCTCAATGACTTGTTCCAGTGTAAAATAGTCTTTTTCCACTGCATTTCTCGGCAAGATAATAGCGGATCAAGCACAAGAGACATACGAGAATTCACAAATGATCTGGAAACCGACCCACCAAATAACAAGTAACTGATCATCACAAACCTTACTACCCTCTAAGATTAACCCAGGCAATAGAAGAACGACAAGAGGAAATCGAAACTTGCCCTCAACCTTCATAAGCGACAAAGGTCATCTGCTAAAGCTAAACCTCATTCAGTCCAAGTTGAGTTTCTAACCATCAAACATGACCCTTGAATCTCATTTTAAGAGCTTAAACCCTTAACCCGATTGAAAGCCTAAACCCGAACCCTTTTACTAATAATAGATAGCATAACTAGTCTTAGCCCTAGAAGTAATCATAATTAGCTCAATTTGAATTAGCATTTGTCTAATCAAGGGCACGCAAAGGATGCATTTGCAAAATGTGGACTGTATAATTGTCAAGCAAAATGATTTTGTAAAAGATAAACATGTACAATCATTTTCGACATTAGTTACGACAGCAAATTAAATAAGGAGTCAAAAATAACTTTCAAATAAGTAGAGGTAAAAGATACTAAAATCATACTAACTAGCCATAGTGACTCGAGTACCATTAACTTTCAGAATTACCATGATATCTTGAATCGATTAAAACTTGTATTCAGATCCATGTGTGTGTAGTATGGCGTTTGGTTGTTTAACCGTGCTTGTGACTCCTACTTCATACTTCTAGCCAGCATGTTAATTTGTACATGTTCCTTTGCATGTTTGACAAAACCTCAATATCATTTTGCTTATGTTAAAGTTTTGCTATTGGTATTCCTTTTACAAGAGATTAATGGCCATCCTTAGTGGCTTGGTCTCTAGCTAGTGTAGAGTGAAGATTGTACACTTCTAGAGTGAACATTTCAGTTTCCACAGCCACAGCCACAACTAATAACTATTTCTATTCAACATTTTGAACTAGGATATCTGAGATACCTCTTGAAAATAAAATTACTTGAAAGTCTTCAAATTCTTTATCTGCAAGCCGCAAGTGATATAGGGTTTAGGATTATTTGTAGAATTCCAAGCTTTGACTGACTTTACCAAGTTTAGGCATTTATGCATTGTAGAGTAGGAAGTTTTGTTTGCAGTTTGATCTTTTCGACAAACAGGACTAGGTATATGTCCTAGGTAGTTAAGTTATAAAATGGCATGGACTTTGCTTTTATTGGTTCTTCCAACACAAGTTGGCATTTTTCTCCTAACCAAAAACAGGCGATTCCTTTAAAGATACCTTTTTCCATAACTTTCACAAATTCAAATTCATTAGCTTTCCTCTAATTCTACAGCACGTTAAAGCTTCTGAAAAGAAAATTCATTTGTGTTTCATCTTCTGAAATACACCTCAAACTTTGTAGAAGTTCACTTATATCATTCAGTACTGTCCAAATTGCTTCGTAAGAGCATATTAGAGACCACAATACGCTTTAGAGAGCTAAATCTTGTAGTTAAAGGGCATACGCACCTGGGGCTTACACACTAACAACCGATCATATCAAGTTCTCTCCCTTGCTATCATTAATTCAACTAAAATAAGGACTGCAATTTGAAATGCATTACTTATCTGGAATGTGAGTATGTTTTTTTAGATTGGAGAAGATTATATGGCAGTAAAAGCACAACATATAAAGAATATCCCACGGTCACTCTGTGTCTGTGTCACAAAACGAAGTTCGGATTGGAGAAGATTAGGAGTTTATGGCCGTACCTTGATAGCTTGTGATATACAAGGTTGGAGAAGATTAACAGTTGCGGTGGCACGGCAGGCAACAGTGGTGGCGTCCGCGGCTTCGTGGCGGGTTGGGCTTGCCGGCGAGGTGGTTTGCCGGCGGGGAAGGGTTCCATCAGGGAGGTGGTCTTCAGCGGCGGTTCATGGTGGTTGGGATTGGGAGAGACAGAGGCGGCACGCAATTCGTGTAGGGAGAAGGAGAGAGAGAGAGAGAGAGAGAGAGAGAGAGATTAGGGTGACTTTTATACATTCCCTTTAGGTATCGCTGACACGATCGCTAATATTAGCAACCGCTACGAGCGACCGTGACAGCTATCGCTACCGTTAGCGACTTCTGAACTGTATTTAAATGTGGTTGCTAAAATTAGCGACAGCGAAATTCGTTGCTAACTTTAGCGACCGCGACAGCAGTCGATAAATTATGCGCCAACTTTTTTGGTTGACCCCGCCACATTTTGACGCAATTAGCGACTGCTAGTAAGAGCTGTCGCTAAAACAGTAGCTAAACTGTGACTTAACAACCGCTTTTTTAGGCGATAGCTAATTGCAGTCACTAAAGGTCCTGTTTTTTATAGTAATTTGCACCCCAAAGGAGCCTTTCCTTTACCCATTTTACACTTTCCATCATTCAATTTGGACTCAATAACCTTTTTTATTCTTTTCTAAGATATTATTTCTTCCATTACCTATTTTCTATGTCTCGTGAGGCGCAACAGTTGAAATCAAACATTAATTGATTCATTCTAAAACTAAATTTACCTTCTACTAAAGAACGTTTCTAGAAAGGGGGAAACTTGGTCAAAAGTCAAGTTGCTACCAAAGGCAGCAAAATAGCCTTAAAAGTTGGCATGTTTACTAAGGATACTCTTACATTACTGTTATGAAATCGCTCTAGATAAATATGTATAGAACACGATAACCAAACAAGAAAACACAAGAAAGCTGAGAGAACTCAAATCTACTTTGCACAAGTCAGATTTACAACACTCGCTCACGTGTATCTCTCAACTGTTTTCCTATTCAAAGAAGCACTCTTCTTTCTTTGCCTACCCAAAGAAAGACTATCCTCTCTTCCCTACTCAGAGAAGGACTCTTCTATCTTGGCCTACTCAAAGAAGGAAAGAGAGGATAGTCTTCCTTTGGGTAGGCAAAGAAAGAAAGTCCTTCTTTGAGTAGGAAAACAGTTGAGAAATACACGTGAGGGAGTGTTGTAAATCTGACTTGTGCAAAGTAGATTTGAGTTCTCTAAGTTTTCTTGTTTGGTTATCGTGTTCTATACATATTTATCTAGAATTATTTCGTAACAATTACAAACCCCTCATATTTAAGTTTATGATTGTACCCGTAGTTCCGTCAACAGGACCATAAACCTGCGTCACATATTCCAATAGCGTGACGTTGTAGATTTGACGTGTAGGAGATGGCGGACGCAAACCCCTAACCCACCTTAGCAGACCAATACCCCAAACCTACCTAATGGAACTCAAGCACATGAGTCGGGAACCGGCAAGTTTTGGAGCTGAACTAGAAGAATAGTGAACCAAAACCCAAAACCTAACCTTCATCAGACCTGATACCGGAGGAGACGACAGTGAAGACAAAGTTGGTTGTGACGAGCATGTCAGATTTGTCTATGTGCATGTGTGCACGTGCTATTACGGTGGCGTGACCATTTTGTGTTTGTGGTGGGGGTGACACTGTGGTGCGTTGTAGTGGTGGTGTGTGATGGTGAAGCTGGAGGGGTCAAAATAGAAATAAAGGTAACCTTAGGGATTTTGAAGTGCGAATCTGCATTAAAAGATGGACACAAGGCAACTGTGATGAACGGCCACCAAAAAAGACCAAAGGGCTATCGCAGCTAGCCATCTTATTTTTTAAGTTAAATAAGAAAACCTAAGGTTCAACTCTAGATTATCCAACTAAACCTACAAAATCGGAGACTCGGATTCCTGGACTAATTTATATGATTAGAAGGTATTATGGAACTTCATCATACCCTAATGGTTTCTAATTTGTTTTTAAGTGATTTTTATCCCAAAAAAACAAACTAAACGAATACATAAATAAAGGCAAGCAAAATTTAAGATAAACCTAAATTTGGTTTGAATACGACAACAGGGGTCGAACTGCCTACATACCCCACCGAACAAGTTGGGATCAAAACCTCGTAGTCCGACCGTCCTTAATGGAGGCAACCTAAATATTAGTTTGTATTCCTTTGGAGACTTAACTAAATTCAATTTATTCTAGTTGAACACTTTAAGAACTTTTATTGGACTAAAAGCCTAATCCAAGTAGAATTCTAATTCTGACGGAACTGTAGTCCTAACAGATTTATAATCCTATCCTAATAATGTCTAATAATGGAAAGTGTAGAAAACTTTTTTCTTTGAGTTTTCACAAACCAAAAACCTTGATAGTGGAAAGGGAAATTGAAAAGAAATATTCCCTTAACTACCATATGGCAATATAAAACTAACAAGAGCATAAGAATTACCTTTTTATATTATATATGGACTGCTTGGGTTGCTTAACCCAGGAGAATCTCCACGAGGAGATGAAGTGACTATACTTATGAACTCAAACCAGCGAAGAAAGTCTGAGCTTCTAATATATTTATCTCTCTTGGTAGTTTAAGCTCCCACAACAATTGCTACCTCTCTGGAATTTTCTCTCCAACTGGCTGTCCCCCTTTGGGATCTTCAGAAGTTCTTTATATAGAGGTCTGAGACCACAAGGAATAAAAAAGAGACCATTTGTTTGTCCTTATCCCCTCTAAGATAAGGCTGAAAAAGACCAAAAAATACTTTAACAACCTTAGCAGCCGTTACACATGGAGAACTACCCGATTCAAAGGGGGAAATGACTGGTCTAAAGGGGGAACAGGCTGGAACTCGTAGGAGAACCAACATGTTTAGTCAATTACTGGCCGGTTCTCTTCCTTAATCTAGTTTACTCTTAACTCAACATTAGAGGGAAAAGACAACATTTTTAAGTCACATGTGATTGGTGTGAATTCGACCAGACGTCCAAAAAAGTTAAACAAAACCATCTAGACTCCAACATGGGTCAGCCCAAACTAACTAGACTAGCCAGTTGGACTCAAACCAAATAAACTAGGTTAATTGAATTACACTTCACTAACCAAATTAAAGCCTAGTAAATAAAGCCTAGACTAGATAAAATAAGACGTAATGATAATAAGGCCTACAAAAGTTGGGTTTCTACAGAGCCCTTCGGCGAGAGAGCTCACGAACGAGCGAACATCACTGTTAACCACATAATTTTATAGCAAAAAGACATAAAATAGTACACGACCTACATCTGATGCGAGGACTCGTGCAAAGAGAGGTAGGACCTTTTGAAGGCTTCATATGTATCTTTCTAGAAGGTATCAGACCAACATAGTTTGGATAACTTAAAGCCAGAGCCAACAACGTGTGGAAGTGGTTGGTCATCGAGCAACATCTGATAAGAACTGGAATTGCACTTTATTTAGGGCCAGAGCTAATAATAATGACGATCGTTCGTTATTCATAAAAGCTGGAGCCAACAATAACAAAAATTGGTCATCTAGGAACACTAAAAGAGAACACATACCTAAGAGCTAGAGTCAAAAGTAATAATGATTGGTCACTTAGGTACGAGGCGTACCCTTAGATGCCAGATCCAATAGAAACAATGATAGGTCACTTAGACACGATAAGATGAGCACATCTAGATGCTGAAGCCAACAGACGGATTGTGTTGGTCGTCTACATACATTATAAATGACCTTTGACTAGAGCCTGAGCCAATAGATCAAACGCATTGGATGTCAGACCAAGTACGTGTCCCTAGATGTCGGAGGCAACAGATCGACGTGTTGGTTACTTGGGAGAACAGATAACTCATGACTAAGAGCTAGCGCTAACAGATTGATGGTTTTGATCGCTTAGTCACAAGGGAATAAGCATATCTAGATCCAAAGCCAATAGATTGATTGTGTTGATCGTCTAGACATACTTAGAATAACGAACCTATGAGCTCGAGTGAACAAAATGTGAATGCGGGTGGTTGTTTAGGTATAATGAAAGAACCACGTCTAGAAGTTAGAGCTAACAACGCGTGAATGTGGTTGGTCGCCTTAACACCTGAATAATAGCCAAAGCCGACAATGCGTGGAAGCAGCTGGTCATCTAGATACATCAAGAATAACGACTGAAAAGTCACTAGAAGTCGGAGTCAACAATGCCCAAGGGTAGATAGTCGTTATGTGACGAGAACAAGATTGGGTGATTCTCTTATAAAGTCGAGAAGGATAAGAATAATCACACATAATTGAAGCTAGTTATGTCAAAAGGCAGTTGATCGTTGAGTGCCAGAGTAAGAGAGGTTGATCTATTCTAAAGTCGAGATAGCTATGAACGGGATAGAAAATTTTCAGCAAAACTCAATCTTTTCTTGTTATTTCTTTATTTTTTGTCTATCATATAAAGGAATCACAAGAAGCCCTTAGACAAAAATGCATGCAGACGACATTGACCATGCAATAGACCAGACGAATAAAGAGAACACACTATCACGACTGTCGAGAAAGGAAATTTACAAAGAGTTCTTAGGTGAAAACAAAAAAAAAGCCACAAAGGCATACACAACACAAACTGCAAGAAAAGGTGAAATGGAGCCCTTAGACAGCTGGGATAGCTTGACATAGAAATACATGTTGTGCCTAGGACACTTAGTATACCCTTTGGTGGCTTGAGAGCATTTTTAAAAAACATCTTGATCGTTTAATACGATAAATTAACCATTCACTTCAAGACTTATTTTGTTTTCTTTTTTAGAAATCATTTTGCCATTAAAATTCCAGGTAATGGTACTGAGAAAGTAGGAGGCTATCGGTATTATAGCCTTGAAAGTGAGGGCATAGTTGAAAATCGCCTCGCAGCTATGAAGATTGAGGGTTTCAACTATTATCCTCGAACAGGTGAACTGGGATGACGTGCATGTGTCTGGTCTTTAAAAGCAAGAAACATAGACGTTAAATATTTTGGGGTGCCCCAAATGCACTTTGGCTCTCTGTACTTTGGGCCTGGAGTGATTTGGCCCCTTTTTCTCAAAAAAATTGTACCAAATCTACTTCTACTCCTAGAATTGTGCACATTGGACTGGGTTGTAACAGAGCTGCTAAAATGTAATAATTACCCCTTTATATACCCAAAATTTTCAAACCAAACCACTAATTTTATTTCCCTAGCCACTCCCTCCCACCTACAAATACAGAACAACCTACCGCCCCAACCCGAACCCCAACCACTGCATCGACACAAACAGAAACATAAAAACCACCATATACGGTGGTGAAGTCACCCCACATTTTCCCCCATATTTACCCACCACCATACTACCTTCCATCCCCCGTCCCCTATCACCACATGGAACGTAACATCCCGGAATTTTCTGAAACGTTAACACTCAATCAATCGTTTACACTAAGACAATAGAACCCTCAACTAAACAAGTTATAGAACCATCAGTCAGTCAGAGCAACTAAACCGTTTATTAAATCAAACTCTCAACTGACTGATTTAAAGTGAATGTCAAATCTACGTCTACGGAATCATAATAATATTATTCACCCACACAGGGGTTCTAATGGACAATACAATAACTTCAAATCTCTTCTTACGCTTGCTAAGGTCTAATCCTTATTCAGCAACTCAATACTGCTTATCACCTGCGGAAAGGAAATCAAGGAAGAGTGAGCTTTCAAGAGCCCAGTAGATCGATCAAAGACTTAAAATAACAAAACGATTCGGACGATTTTACATTTAAGCCAAATAAAAACATTTACAATGGAGAGCAGAACGATTCAAACAATCTTTCTATATACAATCAAATGATAATTTTGAAAGGGTTTTCAAAGAAACCCACAGCATTTCAATGTAAACATAGGGAGGAGTATCAACTCATTTCCCTTAAATAAATAACCATTAAATCACTTAAAGTGAAATAAACATAAATAGGAAACGTTGAACATGAGCAGTACAGAAGCAAAGTCACCTCGGCAGTGTTCGATACACTTACATATGCATATGTACACTGACTAGTCCATCTAGGTACTAGTTAAACCCATCAAACAGACCATCCTTATAACGCCAACAATACAGACCATCCTTATGGCTCCCAAGTTACTAACTCATGTCAACATTGAGAAGTAATAAATATAATTCAAAAATACTTTACGATGAGCAATCAATAAACATATCAATTGAATAATGGATTCCAAGATGAGATGAAAAAGAATTCCAAACGATCGCTATCAGGCTCAAATTAGGGTTTCATGGGCAATTTAAAAACATTTTTATGACAAATAAAATACCAGAGTTCAAGTTAGGGTTTCACTGGAAAAATTCACATATTTTTAGGAAATTTATAAAACCATAATTTAATAAGCTTTGTGAAACAATTAAGATTAAACCATATGGATTTAGAATGATGAGTAGGGTTCAGATGGAATTCCTTATCTTGGTCCAAGCTAAGCGATGTTACCAACCTCGATCAGTATACTCTGAATCAACCTAAATTTATAATTTAATTGTTATAACACAATTTATGTCTAATATACTAGAAACCCTAATATCGAATACCCACCACGTGCTTACTTCTAATCCCGAAATCACGCGACTCGAAACGTATTCCACACACGACCAACTTAACTAACCGGAAATCCTTTACGCTACTTAAGTGGTAACTATATTTCAAAATATATAATAAATTTCAATAAAATACTTTTATAGCTTAAAACATTAATAAGAGTCAAACTATGAATTTTCTGAAATTTTTAATATTTTTGAATTAAAGTAATTTCTATAAATACAATAAAATCTCATAAATTGCCAAAACTACTTCCAGCAGCAAACTAAGTCCCATAATTTTTATATTAACTTGGAAATATGTATTAAAATTATAAAAATATAAATCAGAAATTAAAAGGCATTAAAACTATTTTTCAAATATTCATTTTGCTAAAACTAATGCGATATGGAAACCATAGCAAATCAACCCCAAAAATCATCAAACTTTTACTGAGTCTTTATTATACTATGAAAACATTAGTATAATTTTTCCCAGAACATTTTCAGGGTTTAATGGTTCCAAAAGAATTTCACAAATCTGAAACTACAGAAATTATTAAAAATACATATGATTTCAGAAAATTATAAACTTTTTTCAAAAATTCTAATATAGTCTAATGTATTATACTGTTAAGTTTTATGCACTAATGATCACCATACACTATCGAATGCTCACACTGCACTTAACGCTAACCCGTTACACCTACTGCACAATTTACTGTGACACAAACCCAATTCACTTCCAGTTCACTTCCTTCTTCTTCTCCTTGTTAATTGCACTCATAGACTATTGCACTCACAGACCCCATGAAACTCACACCCCACAGTCATTACATTCACACACACACACACACATAAATCACACACACACACACACCACTCATACACTCACACACCTTTCACACGGCACTTTGATTCAACATTTGTATACACAACACTTACACACACACACACACACCCATTACAGACTATATTCTCATTTCTCCCTCAATACCCACATGGTACAAACCCACATATCTTTATGTACCTCTCACGCCACGGCCTTCTCCATATGTATGCACAACAGTTACACACACCCCCATTATAAAACTACATTCCCACTTCTCCCTCAATACCCACTTGATACAAACCCACATATCTTTATATTTATCCTGCCATGCCCACTGCCTCACGGCAGTGGGTCTCCCTTCTTCTTTCATTTTACACACACACACATTACATATGAACACTCACCACTAATGCACTCTCATACCCATTTATACCCAACACACACACACACACTGCTAGCTTCCAAATCCACTTAAGAACATTCTTTGCAGTCCCAACATCCCACGGCATTACACCCTTCACACCTACACAGACTGTTACATAGTCATGGCAAATTTCTCTCGGCAAGCATATGGACAGATATTCTGACCAGAGGTGGAATTCCAGCCACTTCCTTGTAAGATTTGCTTAGCTTCTCCAGCTTTCTATCACCCTACAAGTTGTCACCCTCAAATGAACATAGTCCGACCACCAACTATTACATGAACCTTTGGCATTACAGACCACCTGACCCTATAACTGGCATGGCCAATGTCTAAGCAAACAAATTACTTCCTTATTACAATAGCAAACCAACTTCATCCAGTTACCTTCGACATTCTTGCATCTAAAATGTTCCAATATGTTGTTATCCCAAGTTAATTCTTGTTGAACCTCAAGAACACCATCCAACCGTCCTCCCAAACCTTGCTCTACGGTTAATAGATACCCTTTCTTCCTTTAACACCCTCAAACAGGTATACATACACACTTGCGCACACAATACACTTAACTCAGATGCCCTCTTTACCCACATGCACCACGACAGTTCCATGGCTGCCACCCCTTCTCGCTTTCTTTCTGCTATACGACACTCTTATATGACACTTTGAACCCCTAAACAAATATTACACCACAGATTTACGCTAACCCATCTCTCATACGACCAAAGCACCCACACAATTACACAATATACTAGCACATATACACAGCTTCTACGCGGCACCATATACCCTTAAATTCGTTTTGCGGCAGCCACCAAACCCACATAACCCACTCTCATGGCTGAAAATCCCATGCCTCCCCTTTTATTCTATAGACCATTAACTAACAAAAAGAAAAAGATTTAGAAAACTTATCGGTAAACCAATCCTGATCGCCGAAAAAGCTCTTCCTTCGATCCCTCCTCTTCTCTCTTTCGGTATCTCTCTTCTCTCTCTCTCTCTCTGTGCCGGAAAGAGTCTCCAACAAAGCCAAGGATGGCTAACCCTATAGTGCATGCATATATATGTAATAACCCTAAATGGTAAATCACAAAAAGAACCCCTTTACACTCACATTAGTCACTAAAATTTTACCCAAGCTTTTTATTACTGTGAAATGGCCCGCAATAATTATTTACGATAGTATATTTGCTAGAAAATGCTTGATACGATATTCCAAATCCTTATTCGTCGCTAAAAGTTTACCCATAAAATTTTGGTCACGCTAGTCACTAAACATTTAATTTGCCGCTAAAAGTTGTTAGAATCGGCGCTAAGAATAATATATTTGTTGTTAAATTTTTTAAATAACTTCAAAAAAGTCGGGGTGTTACATGGAAACACACACCCACTGATAACACGCCCCCCAACTCCCCCTTCTTGACCCCCCTTATAACTTTTCTAGCTCTCTGCATTGTCCCCTAACCCGACCACATTTCCCTTGCCTCGCGGCCCTTGCAACTCCCTCAATAATCCCTTTGCCCCTGACCCCTGCCCCCTACCCCCTACCTTTTTCTTCTTAGCCATCCCCCTGCTCCTTCTATATGTGTGTGTTTGTTCGTGAAGTGTGTGCTTTTGTCTAGTGATAGGTGATGAGGAGGGGGAAGGGTGGGGCCAAGGTGGTAACCTGCAGTATATGTGTTTATGTTTTTGTAGTGTGTGTGTGTGTGTGTGTGTGTGTGTTTGCGCAGGTGACTTTGATGCACGCGTTCAATTGTGTATGAGTATGGGTGTGTGTTTGTGTGTGTTTTGCAGTACGATTTTGTGTGTTCAGTGTATGTGGGGTGGTAGGTGATAGGGAGGAGGGGGACCCATAGTTTGTGTGTTCGTGCAGTTTATATGTGTGTTTATGGACTGCGTGTGTATGTGTGTGTGTGCGTGGGGGTGGCTGAAAACATGCTTGTGTTTGTTTAATGTATGTGCTGCAGTATTTGTGTATGTATGCATGTGTTTGTGGGAGTGTGTGTGTGTGTGTGTGTGTGTGTGTGTGTGTGTGTTCATGCAGGTGATTGTGATTGTGTGTGATAATGTGTGTTATGTGTGTCTGTGTGTGTGGTTGGGGGTAGGTGATGAGGAGAGGAGGAGTAGGGGGAACCTGTAGTGTGTGTGGCTGTGTCTGTATGGTTGCAGGGTTAGGGTGTTTGTGGGTGATATGGAAGGGGGAGACAACTGTTGTGTGTGTTTTTTGTTTGCGTGTCTTTATATGTATTACAGAAGGGGTGTTTTGGTCATTAAAAGGTGCTAAACAATTCCTGTCCAAAAAGTGTGTCAAGTTGGATGGAAACTGTGCAATATGCTCACTTTCAAGGAGTAGATGCATGCTTAGTACAACTTTTTTAGAAAAGGGGGCCAAATCGCTTTTGGCCCAAAGTACAGTGGCCAAAGTGCATTTACCCTAAAATGTTTATGTGCGTAAGTATATTAAAAATCTGAAACCAAACACATCAAGGGAGAAAAAAAGAATTAAAATTATAAACTAATTTTATTAGAGTCTATTCCTCTTAATTTAGTAAGTAGAGTCTCCACTTTGATGAACCGCCTCCGAGAAAGATCAAAGGTCTATCTTGAGCCGCCATCTTGTCTTCTAAGTTAATCAAAGACTAACAAAAGAAAACAAGAAAACCTAAGATTCGACTCTAGATTGTCAAATTAAAGCTTCTAACCGACAAAATATGAGATTCAGATTTAAGGACTAATGCATATGGCAGAAACGTGTTAAGCACCCTGTCATAGCGTAACAGTCTCTAATTTGTGTTTCATTTATACGTATAAATTTTATTGAAAATGAAAATTAAATAAAAACATAAAGAAAAAGCAATCAAAACCTAAGCTAATACTAAATTTGTTTTGAATTCAATAGTCAGGGTCGAATAGCCAACATGCTCATCCGGACAAGTCGGGATCAAAATCTCGTAGTTCCACTGATGCTAGGGAGACAACCTAAATCTTGGTCTGTATTTGTTTAGAGACCTTACTGAATTCAACTTCTAGTTGAATACGTTAAGAATTTTTACTAGACACGAAGTCTAACCCAGCCAAGCTGCATTCTAGTTCTGATAGAATTCTAGTCCTAACATAAACCTAATCCTAACTAACTTCTACTAGTCAAAAGTAGAGAATTTTTTTTCTCTTTGATATTTGTCACAGACCAAAACCTCAATCTCAAGGATGGAATTTTGAAAACAAAATTTACTCTAATATACCATATGGCTATTCGAAGATATATACTCTGCAAACAATAAAACTAAGAAGAGCGTACGAATCACCTTTTGCCTTAGATTGCTTGGATTGCCTAACCGACGACTCAAGATTCTCCATGATGCGATGAATTGACCATATTGTAAACTAGAACGAATGAAGAAAGTCCGAACTTTAATCCATTTCCCTCATTTTTCTCTCTCTTGCTAGTCTAAGCTCTCACAAAAATTACAGCCTCTCAAGCAATTTCCTCACCAATTGACTGTCCCCTTTAAGGCAACCAAAAGCCTTTTATGGAGGTCTGGGAGCAAAGGAAAAACAAAAGAGGGCACTTGGTCATCCTTATCGCCTTTAAGAGATAAGGCTAAAAAAGACCAAAGAGACCTTAACGCCTTACCGAACGGTACATATGAAGAACTGCCCGGTTCAAAGGGGGAACTGACTGGAACCCATAGGATAACTGGTCAATTTAGTTGAAAACCCGTCGATTCTGTTCCCTGACTCTAGAGGGAAAATACCATCTTTTCTAATAAATCACGTGTTGATTAATCTGAATTTGAAGCGGACATCCATATAAAGCCAAATCAATGACTAGACCTCCTATTTTATCTAGACTCTAACCTTAGTTAGGCCCAAACTAACTGGCCAAACCAAATAAACTGAGCCAATTGAATTGGACTTAGCTAATTAAGATAAAGCCTACTAAATAAAGCCTACACTAGATAAAAATAAGGCCTAATAATATATAACATGGGCTACAAAAATGGGTGCCAATAACAATTTTAAGGATACTTGGATGCCTTTGGCGGCAACATGGTTTTTGTAAAGGAATCTAGTATAATATTCAAGCCAAGGAGGAGATTTTGTGATAATATGTCTTGGATAAAAAAAAACCCAGAATGTGTGGGTTTCCCACATCGGTTATTCAAAGAAGATTGTGACTTGGACTTTAAGTATATAAGTCTTGTCCCACATTGGTTATTTAGAAAAAGTCACTACTTATCTCTAAGTATATATATGTTGTGAGCACAAGGGAAAAGAAAGGAGCCATTCTTTGAGAGGGTTTATTGAGAGAGATAAAGGTCTATAATCTCTAGTGAAAAACATAGTGAAATCGCTGCTACCACTGTGGAGTAGGCTTTCGCCGAACCACGTAAATCTTGTGTCTCTATTTTCTGTTATTACTTGGTGCGGAATCTAATATATTCCTTTACAGTTTTGTTGCCAAGTTTCTCTCTTCTAGAAATCGTGGGACACAAATAGTGCAAGTCGAATGAGAAATTTATAAGCATGTTCATGTGGAAATTAACCAGAACTTATTTGAGTTGTTATATGTACTTTCTATGCGTGTTTGTGTCTCTTACCAAGTAGATGGCTATAATAATGTTATAACCACTTGCAAGGGAAACGACTTTCTTCAGCCCCTGAATTGAAATATAAAGGACAATGCAAACCATGCTGTCATCCATTTCTTGTGGCAATGGAAATTTGGATATGGTGCCATAGTTTTTTGGTCTTGTATAGCGTCGTGCTACTTTCGCTCGTGCCTTTTCTAGCTTACTTAGAGAGAAGAACAAAAATTCCTTTGAAGCTCCATCTCTTTTTTATAGGGTGATGGTGATAATGATTTTGCTGCTAACCGTGATGCGCTTTTAGTATTTTCGGACAGCTCCTAGTTGTGTGTTTATTGTGGTAGCACCCACTCCGAGCGACAAAGTATTGCCAAAGCAATGCGTAAGCTACAAGCTTTGATGGACAGACAAGGAAGATGGCACCTGATTGGAACTCACAAGTTCTAGCCATTCTTCTTTTGTTGAGTCTTTACTTTGAATCGATTGTGGTCAGTAAAAGTGGTGGTCATCTTCATAGTCTTCATCGTGACTTTTGGTTGTCAGAGGCAGCGGGATAATTCCTCAGTGTAGAAGGTGTGAAACTTGATGCCAAGGAAATGCATTCCTAGTATACCTAGTAGTGCCATATACAAATATGGTCTGAGTTCGAAGGGTAGAGACCAAGGTTTCCCAGATATAGCCTGCAGAGTGGCATTGCTGCGGGGCAAGGTCCAGCGGTCAAGGTAGAGAGTTAGGGTCTAAAGTCAAAGTCTAGTGCTCAGGCTCCAAAGTCCAGGAGTTTCTCTCCCTAAAATCCTTTAGTTATAAAGTTCTAGAGTGAGAAAGCAAAATATTCAAAATGTTATCTCTTCTTCTAAAGATGATTTCTCAATGTCCACTCCTTTGAGGACTTACACAATACATGTCATCAAGCGACACATGGCACTCCCCCTATGAGTGACACCTTATCCAGAGGGCCACAAGTACCCGTGCTTGACGGACTATCAAATTGTATATTCACTCCGCCTTTCCCGCACACTTTCCTTTATATCTTTAGATAGACTAGCTAATACAACGCCAATTTGGCCAAAGAACACCATGATCATGCCACCAGTCCAAAGCCCTTACTAGGTCCCACAAGCGCTTCGAGAGACGCATAAAACTTAACACCGATGGAGGAGGCCTAAGGCCCAATTACTAAGCAGACTAGGTGCGATGCCCTCTGAAAACCTGCTACTGTCTTGGAGTGACCCTCGGATCATGGTCTGTAGAGGTGCTGATGAAGAGCCCTTAGTGCCAGAGCATGTACATTATTCATGTCAATATCCTAGCAAAGATAGTGTCCTAGAAGTTAGTGGGTGAGTCCTCCTGTCGGAGCACTCAGAGCTCATTGACAGGGATAGTGTCTAGAGGGAGTCGCCTATCCCGAGATAAGTCCTTGTATTGGAGCACTTAGAGTGTGCTAAGGGTGGGGAAGGATGGATTGTTAGTGTAGACGATTCTGGAAAAAATGGTTAAGAGGACATTATCAATACGATTTATCTGAAATTATATGGTCTAGGTTAATACCACATTTCGTCACCACTTTGTGGAAAATCGTTAGGTATGAATATGTTAGATACCTGTGACTCGATTGGTGGAATAGTATCTCTCCCCCAAAAAGCATCCCTTAGTTTTCGACTTTTCAAAAATATATTAGCTGATGAGTTAGTAGTTGTTGTTCTTGTTTTGCTATCGAACATTTATTTTGAATTCGATAATCTCTGACAGATGGTCAGAACTTCATCTGGTTTCAAATCCTACTGAGAGGTCCACTATAGAAAAAGAGTACGATATTCTATGCAAAATGAAACTTAATCATTTCTTCGGACAGAAGAAGATTATGTTAACACTTACTCGAAATCTCACTTATCAGATTACATTGTGTAGTCATCAAGAGGAGTCACCTATCAAGCGAAAGAGGAGTCGTCTACCTAGAAAAAGAGGAGTCCTCATGCCAGAGTACTCGGAGCACATTGACAAAGATAATCTCTTAGATGAGTCGCTATCCTATAATGAGTCCTTGTATCGGAGCACTAGGAGAGACATAGTGTCCCAGAGGAGTCGTCTACCTGATGGGTCATGGTCGTGTCCCATAAAAGTCACCTACCTAGCAGGAGAAAGTCCTTATGCTAGAGCACTCAGAGCTCCCTGAGCTAATGTGCCGAAAAAGTACCTTCCCTAAAGGATACTGCACACTCTAAGGAGTGGCTTAAAGCATGTTTCACTACAAAGGGGAGGTATGCATGGTTTTGATGAAGAAATGGACCAAAGCCGTGAGAGTGGCAGTATGACAGAATGTCGGGCGCTCGAATATTTAAGTAGCTCGGTGCATGAAAGCGATGTGATGCATGCAATGTCGGTGCACACTCAATGAAAATGGCGTGGGGGTTAGTGAATGAATGTTATATGGGGTATGTGACACTTCGACAATGCGTAGGTACGGCTGGGGGAAGCTGTAATTGGGGCACGTATAGCTGCTGTAGGGCATCATGGTGCTTGGACAATGTGACTGAGGTCGTGGAGCAAGGAGCTCCCAGGGAGAGGAGAGACCAAGGGGTAAGGAATGAGGGAGCTCTAAGGAGGTGCTTTTCGTGGACTTCCCCCCACTGGGAAGAAGCTCTAGCTACACACCCCTTGCTTCTCCTTCCACCCCCCACTAGGAAGGAGCTTTGTCTGCACCATTGTTATTAAATGTGCAGGTGCACTCAAGGTGCAAAGGTCTCTTAGAGCATAGGTGTAAGGGGCCCAGCACGTGCCTAATCAAATGAAGGCTCATAATAATTAAGTGTAAAAACTAATTCTTATAGCAAATTAACAATATAAAGCATCGAAGTCATAAAATATGGCATCTTAGAGTTTAGCAGTTTAATGTAAGTAATTTGTTCTTCCAAAATGGAATCTCAGTTGTTCTTCATGTTAGTCCAATTTCGCAAATCATATATGCTGAAGGTAGGTTGATGCACTAAGTCTTCTTCCACAAACACGTCAACCCTGGCTTCTTTCTTTATGACTTACCTTCTTTTTAATCAAGAGCTTATGTGATTACTTAGTTAGTGCTACATGCCTCTGGAGTCCACCTAAAAAACTCATTGAAACAATTTGTTTTCATTATTATAGATGAAACACGCTGGAGTGGGCCCAATGCCTAGGTGCATAGGGTGCGTGTCTTTCAAAGGGGTTATGGCTAAGGCTGGGTTACCTTTCGCATTAGCATGCCTTGAATAGTAATAATCTGGACCCAAAGCTGGGCGTCGCGTGGATATCAACACTTAAAAGTATTATATGTGATGAAGTCCTAGCATTTGAGTTGGACTAGCAACAAAACTTGATTCTTATATCGACTAAAATTATTTTTATTCTTCTTTCAAGTCCCAAATGAAACTTCATTTCCACTTTGTGTTTCAAAGATGTGGCAGCCATGTCATCATGCTTGCTCATCACCTCACATAACCCTCCAACACCATCGGAGAGTCTCCCACTACTACTATCACTACTACTATCACTACCACATCCACATCCACCGTCGAGGTCACCACCATCGCCCGCCCCGTCACATCAAAAGAAGACAATTCTTAACATGGTTAGCTCATGACTATGTCCATGGGCAAAGTTAAAACAAAGTTTCACTATCAACTTGTGATTTCAAGCTCGATGGCACAAGCTGAAATAACCTATGAATCTCAATAAATGCACTGTAGCCCTAGCTGAAGTTCCTCTTACTAACAAAGTACAGGAATGCTGTTATAATTGTTTGACATTTGCATGTAATGCTTGAAATTCCAAATATGTAACATACAAATCAAATTATGCTTTTTATTTAAGAAAAGGTCATATGTCATTTGTAGGCTAAGGTAGCATTTGAAACAATTTTGGTTTTCTGTCCTTTGTTCAGTTTTGAAAATGGAAAATATTTGACAGATAGTTTTTGTTTTTCTTTCCTTCAGTTTTAAACTAGTTTTTAGAATGAGCAATTTTTTAAAAATTCTATTTTGGAGTTTTTTGTTTTGTTTTGTTTTTGTTTTTATTATTATTATTTTTTAGATTCACCTTTCAGCTTTTGTTGGAAGCATTTTATTTTTTTTCTTCAATTTAATCTTTATCACCAACATATATCACTCAAGAATAACAAAACACCAACATTGCCAGCCACCATACTCATTAATCGCGACCATCATCACCAGCATTGAACAAATCCCTCGAATATCAAACTACAAATACTGCCAACAACCACAACCATTGACTGCTGATATGCCACCACCACTGATCAACACACCCAAACACCAAACCTGCCAACACCGCCAAACACCATAGCCAGTGACCGCCGCCGCCATCACCAATGACCAACACCCACGAACACTAAACCCACGATCACCGCTAACCATTAAAGCCATTGTTAACAACAACTGCCATCACTGACCAGCACCTACGAAAAACAAACCCTCTAACATCGGTCACCACCACGGTACCACCACTCCTCTAAATCCAAATCCAGCATTATCCCAACCACCATTGTCCCTGCAGAAACACTACTTCAAGATTTCATTTGTCGATTAGCCCTACTAAATTGATATGTGTAGAAAAAATTCAAGCCATTGAAACCCATTCACCGAATCAAACCCAATGAAGGCCTAATTCACAAGCTAGTGTATTATTTCCATAGCAGTAATTGCACGGTGGGAGAGGAGATGTGCTGGTCAGGTGGGGGCGCTTCTAGTTGTTAAACATAGGAGCTTAGAAGAATCTCTCAAGTACTAACAAAACAAAGTAAACACCAGTTATACAAAACTTCTATCAAACAACTCATGAGTTTTTTTAAAAAAAGAGCTTTTGGTTTTGCTTTTTTTGAAAAAAAAAAAAGAAAAAGTGAAATCTGAAATGGGTTTTAACCCTAAGTCTATGCAAAGTTCATTGAAGCTATAAATAAAGCAAATTTCGTATACAACTAAATGTCTAGCAGAGCCTCTACTTGAACTTGATCCATACAACGTACTAATTATAAGACGATATTATAAGTCTTTGTAAGTAAAGTTTTTAAAAGTTTCAACATGAAAACTCTCCAAACATCTGAAATATATTCCTATTTTTGGCTAACGAAACCATAGTAAGAGCAAATTTTCCAACCGTAACACAGCCGAAACGATTGAAAGTTCTTGGAGACGTTTCTAAATTTAACAAAGCAAAACAATACCCTAGAAATGAAACTTTGGTCATGCTTGCTTGCTTCAGCTTGTTTATTTTGAATTGCATCTACCGTATCTTTTGAATTGAAATTAAAACCCTTAATGACAAAGTTTTCTTCTGTAATTTACATATTTTTGCAGGTCTTTCAAGTATTTTCAAATTTAGCAAAAGTTTTCCCTCTAATTCAAAAAAGCGTTGCAAATTGATCCAACAGCTGATACCGTCCAATTTTGGGCGTTAAATGTTCAAGTGCACTACACATGCCCTTTTTTACATGGGTATATTGGTACAATCACCGCCACCATGCTGACCACCACCAATCACCACCACTAATTGCAACCACCTTAGCCACCGCCAATGAACACTTCCAAACACCACCATGCCCACCATTATCAATGCCAACGATCATGGAACCTCATCATGAAAATTGTTGACAAGCTCATCTTTAACTTATGTCGAGAGATACTATAAATTCACTAGTCATGGCATTGGTGCTTATTACTCTACTTAGTGCTCCATCAAACAGAGGCCACCCTCTTAAAAAATGATAAGTACATGACTTACTATCGTTCATTGACCAATAATTAACAAAAACCTAAAACTATGAGGAAGCCACTTAATATAGTGCACATATGTGTGGAGAGTGGAGACCTGAGGGACAAAGGTGCACGGATGTTGTAAGGAATCGACTGAGGTCCTAGTCACCGCCACTTCTGCCTCCGGTGAAGAGCTAGGGTTATTCAGTAGATGAAGCGACAATTATAGAGGAATTAAACGGTAGAAATTGCACCGACAATGTTACTTTTCACCCCCGGAGATGATGTCTCTTTTGTGGAGCTTTTGGAGTAAGACAGGGGCGAGGGAGGGGAGACAGGGGCGGAACCACGTGGGAACTGGGGGGCTAATGAAACCCCCTAAACTTTTGAAATTTTTTTTAGGAATTATACCCATGTCCCCACCTCTCAGTTCTCTCTCTCTGAGACCCCATCCCCGACTCCCACCTCTCTCTCTATGTGACTCACTCAAACGGGTGACGGCCAGATCAGATGACTGTGAGTCCCTTACCCACTGCTCCGTGACTCGTCAGTCTTAAGGCCGTGACACCGGTGACGTCCACTAGCCGAGGACAAGCTGTGACCAAATCTAGACGGAGACGACCTCATTGAGCACTGAGACACGGAAATTGACGACGACAACGGCCAACGGGCGATGGACGGTTGGACATTAAATGGACGCTCACATCTAGAATGTTTCTTATTTTCTCGAGTTGTGCGGCTAACGGGCGACGGCCGATAGTTATGCAGGCAACGCCGCGACAGGGAGTACTGACCGACTGGTGACTGAGGACTTAGCCCTGAGGACTCTGCTTCTTTGCTGTGAGGTAAGCTTTTCCCTGCTTTATTAATTTCTTGAATTTTAGTTTAATTTCAGTAATTGATTATATAGAAATTCAAAAAACATGTTTTGTGAAATTGCTTTGCTAATTCTTAATTGGTGATTATTTAGCTTTATTGGAAGAGTCTGCTTGATTATATTGCAAAAAATTTTGGTGATTTAGTGGAAGTTGGAATACTTTAATTATTTGGTTAATTTGCTTTGTAAATTCTTAATTGGCTAATTGCTTCTCTAATTCATAATTTGGTGCATAGATAGTTTATAATTGTGTTGGAATGTGACGTTGAGCTTGAGCTTGTTTGGCTATTTAATTATAAAATTGGGAGGTTGAAAATGTACTATTTTGTTGGAATTTGATGTTGTATTGAGATTAAGAGGTGGAGCTTGAGGTTGAGCTTGAGCTTGAGAGGTTGATCTTGGAATGTGATTTAGTTTTGTAATTGGGAGGTTGATCTTGAGCTTGAAATATACAATTATTCAACTATGTGAATTTGTGTTGAGAACTTGAGATATTGATATTTTATTCCAATTTGTGTGTTTTTTTTCAGAATGGAAATGTTTTTTAGAAAGAAAGGAAAATTGATAGAATCGTCGCAGTCTAATCAGAATGAGTGTGGAAATCAAGATAGTATTCTACGGTCTCCAGTTCTAACAGTAACAGACAAGGCTCCTATTGTGCATCGGGATGTTATTTCTGAGCATTCAAGAAGAATTCGTGATGAGTTCAACTCCGATGAGCTTATTGCGGATCCTGAGTTGCGTCCGAGTATTTTGGATTATAGTCCTAATATTCGAGATAAAGTTTGATGAGCGTATTGGTCGAAAGGTCCTTACCAACCTTGTAATCATAATTTTTTATTTACAAAATTCGGGAAACAATCTCGTCGTTTTGTTTCTTCATAGTTTGACCGTCATGCGAGTTGGTTGAAGTATAGTGTAGCAAAACATTTAATGCTTATGTTGCTACTTATTCAAAAGTACTCATGGGGAGCAAGGGGGTAGTGATAGTTTTGTCAGCCATGGTTTTAAAGATTAGAGAAAGAGGGAAAAATTCAAAAAACATGTTGGAGAAGTTGATAGTGCAACAACCTTGCTTTAAGCAAGTGTCAAGCCTTTGATAATCCAAAGCAAAGTATTAAAGTAATTTTGTCTAAGAAAACAGATGAAAGTAAGGGTTAATACCGTACTCGCTTGATTGTATCAATTGATGTAATTCGGTTGCTCTTACGTCAGGGTTTGTCGTTTTGTGAGCATGATGAATTTAACGAATCTGAGAATTAGGAAAAAATTCTAGAACTTTTAGTGTTTATTGCGGATCATCACAATGAGAGTGTGAAAAAACTGACATTGTCAAATGCTCCTCAGAATTTCAAATTGACATCACAAAAGTTCAAAAAGAAATTGTTAATCCCATTAGTGGAGAAATAAGAGATGCAATTATTGGAGTCATAAAAACTGAATTATTTTTTATTTTAATTGACGAGTGTCATGATGTCTCAGTCAAAAATGAAATGGGAGTTATCTTGAGTTATGTGGACAAAAGATGACGTATCATTAAACGTTTTATTGGTATTGACCATGTTACAAATCTCGTTGCCTATCACTGAAAAACGCGATTGATAGTTTGTTTTCAACGGATGAATTGAGTATTTCAAAAGTTCGTGGACAAGGCTATAACGGAGCAAGCAATATGAAATGTGAATTCAATGGTCTTAAAACTTGATTTAAAGGGAGAATGAAAGTACTTATTATATTCATTACTTTGCTCATCAACTTCAGCTAACTCTTGTAGCCGTTGCAAGAGAACATTCTCAGATTTCATTTCTAGCGGTCGAGGTTTAAATCAGGAACATGGTGTCAAAAGAGCAGAAGAGAGCCGTTGGAGATCACATTATGGTGCATTATTGAATTTGATTCATATGTTTGCTTCAATGATAGACGTGTTTAATAAGGTTGTTGGCGATGCTACAGACTATGATCAGAGAGGTGAGGCATTAAGCCTTTTGAATTCGATGCTAACTTGCCTTTACATGCATTTGATGAAAATTATTTTGGGGATGACGAATGTGCTTTCACAAGCATTGCAAAAGAAAGATCAAAACATTGTGAATGCAATGAATTTGGTAAGAATAACAAAGTAACAATTGCAGAGCTTGAGAAACGATGGGTGGAAAGACTTGTTGGAAGAGGTTTCACAATTTTGTGTAAAACATGAAATTGAAGTATTTGGTGCATAGATAGTTTATACTTTTTTAGTTGTTGTTGATTTGCAAATCAGTGAATTGAATAATCATTTCAATGAGGTAACTACAGAGTTGCTTATTCGTATGGCATGTCTCGATCCAAGTGATGATTTTTCTGCTTTTAATAAGCAGAAATTGATACGCCTTGCACAATTTTATCCATATGACTTTTCTCTAATAGAGCTTAAGATACTTGAAAGTCAGCTCAAGACTTATATTATGGATGTGCAGTCCTGTGAAGAACTTTATGATGTTTAGGGAATTGGAGAACTTGCTATGAAGTTAGTTGAGTTGAAAAAGGATGTGATATATCTTTTAGTGTACTTGCTTATGAAATTGGTCTTACTCTTACCTATTGCAACTGTTACTGTGGAAAGAGTTTTCTCTGTAATAAAGATAATAAAGACTCGACTTCGGAATCGCATATGAGATGAATGATAGTTTGATTTGCTACATTGAGAAAAACGTCTTCAAAATTATTAGGAATGAGACTATTATCAAGCGCTAACAATCTTCGGGGCCTCATTGAGTAGTAATTTAGTACTTTCATTTGTAAACACTTGAATATCTAATTTGTATTTGCATTTTTTTATGTTATACTTGTAAAGAGTCTTTAACAGTTCTCGTAAAATTTAATAATATCTTTTGCATGCTTTTTAAGTTTACTCTATTTTTATATATTCTTTTACTAATAAAATTTTTATATTTTTTGCACCCCTCTCGGCCATTGAGGGGAGAATTACGAGGAGGACTGAGGTGTGGTGCCGAGGCTATAATATTCAGCTGGGGTCATGCAAATCACTTCGAGGGAGGTGGCTTTGGAGGCTGATTTTTTCTATAAATGGAGGGGAAGAGGAGGGCAGACTATTTAGCCTACATGGTTGGCGGCGGTATGGCAGTGGCGGTGGTAGTATTTCTTTGACGCTGGCCTTGACGTGTTGAAGTAGGAAAATAAGGACGATTGGGCTGCGGAGACGGTAGAGGAGGTGATGCGGTGGCATTTTTTGCCGTTGGGATTGAGGATGGAGGTGGAGGAGGTAGAGAAGAAGTGGAGGAGGTTAGGGTGGGGTTTTGGTGAAGTTGAGGGTAATATTGTTAAGTTATAGTTTTGACCTCCACTTTGGTCATATAAATGGCACACCACACGCAAATGACCACTCTAACAATAATTTTGGACAGACGTGAGCTTTTGAATAATTTGCAACGTTTTTTAAATTATAAAATTCAAATTACAGAGTGAAACTTACAAAAACGCATAAATTACAAAGAACAATGTTTCGTTAACCCTTGAACCAAGTGCACTGATCAAAAATCGCAAAAAGATGGAAAGAAACAAACTTATCAAACAACAATTTTCAGGGCAACCAGGCAAAACTGCAAAATACTGAAGGACAACCCAGTCAAGCACAAACAAAATTAAGGTTGCGTACGTCAACAAGATGGTGGTGGTGGTTGCATCGGAGGCGGAGGACTGTAGTGAATGGGGCCGTTGGGAATCGGTGGTGGCGGTGGTGATCGTCTGCCAATCCTCCGCCTAAGTGAATCCACCTCCACCTTGGAAGACGGATCATCTGAAGAGATGGCATCAGAGGCCAACCTAGGAGCAGCAAAATAAGCACTCCTGGTGGCTTCCACCACAAAAGATGGCTTGTCCATGCAAGTACAAGTAAGTAGTAAGAAAACCAGTTCATGGATCAACACCAACGTAAGCATGTAAGAAACTGCTTTCATGGCTACACCCAGATGTTCTCAGAAAACTTCTTCTCTTTGAATTTAGAGCGGATCCAATGATGCTCAGCTTTTAATAAACAAACGAGGCGTAGTTGATGAGTGCGGTTGCTGAATGCTTGACTTTGTAAATTAACATTTTTTTTCTTCCTTTAGGATCGATCTGACTATGCGGACACGTAAGGATCCAAAGAGAGAAACCGGGGGATTTTTTATATTGTTACTTTCGGATCCAATGCATGACCGGTGGCCACGGCTACCCCAGAATTTTGGATTTATATTTAATTAGTTAAATAGTGAAAATTTATATTTAAATATTTACAAAAACGTCATTGTATTTAATATTAATATCAGCATTTCTCTTTGTCGTGTTTTTAATATTTTGTGTGACATAGCCGGCATAATGTTTGTTTTTTCTCTTTTTCTTACTCCATCTTTTTTTTTTCAAATTACAGAGAAACACAAATAGATCAAGGTTTATTTTTATGTTAATTTATACTTATAGTATGTTAACTTGTATATGCAGCATTATCCTCGTGTAATTAATTACCACATCAGTAGTACGTCTTTACACGTAAGAGTTAAGCTTGTTTTATATAAGATTAGTAATTTATTGTTGATTAACCTTAACAAATCAAATAAATTATTTTGATTGGTAAAATTATACAATTAAGTAAATCATATGTTATGTGAACTTGAACTTTTCAAAGTTTTTTTTTATGTTAGATGTCAATTGTTTTTATAATTTTTTGGTCCTCTCGATTAGACTTCCTGAATTCGCCCTGATTGTCTTTCCAATTTTCTCACTTGACAAACTTCTCTACTCTCACGGGTGCCATAATGCGCATGAATACAAACCGTACCGTACCCTCCTACGGAAAGTTCTAAGTCACTTTAATACTTTGTGACTATGTTACATTTGATGTACCAATTGAGGGACGGGAGAGAGGGAGAGAGAGAGAGAGAGAGAGAGGCCTTTTGGTCTTAGTCAATCATGTTGGAATGTGCCAACTTGTTTACAGTAAACTGAAGAATTTGATCAAACGACAAATGATGGAAAGGGTGAAGACAAACTTTTGTGGGCGTTGCACTTTGTGCAGCACTAATTGAAAGGCTCTACCAGCCAAGCTTTGATGTAGGCCTTCAAGGGAAGCCTCAAAATCCAGCAGCAAGACTACTTTAAATTGTTCTTCTTTAATGTTCCTTACTAGAAAGGATGTACCTCGCCTCGCACAAAGTAGTTACCCTACTCCAACAAAGAAAAATTAAAAAAAAAATAGAAATTGGTATAAGTTCACTAGAAAAAGTAATTCTTTTAGTAATGGGGTTTCTTGAAAACAAACATGCAGTGTATTGTATAAAAACTTAGTAATCCTTTCACAATTTTCTAGTGCAGAACATTTAGAAGTGCTTTAGAATAGTCCTTCCTATGTTATGTGAAAGCATAAAAAATGAAGCAAATAAATAAAGCAAGCATTTTTAGGTTTGAGAATATAATACTCCTCCCGTCCCTAAAAGATAATATTTTCTTTTTAGACCGTTTCACAAAAATTGATCACTTCTAAATTATAAAATATTTTACAGGTATTTTTACATATTTACCCTTTTTATATTTTTTTATTTTATTTCTCTCACCACATTTAATTCTCTACCAATTCATTTTCTCTCTCTTAACCCAACACTTTACGTTTTATTTCTCTCTTCACATTTAACACTGTACAGATCAATTTTCTCTCTCCTAACCCAACACTTTACACTTTTTATTTTATTTCTCTCTTCACATTTAACACTCTACCAATCAATTTTCTCTCTCATGGCCCCTCTCTCTCTAAAGGGTAAAATGAAAAGTCACACAATATATAACTTAAATCCTTAATATACGTGCAAAGTTATATGAATCGATCATTTAGGGACGAAAGGAGTAATATATTAATATTAATCAACACACCGTTTCATTGAAACGAACTACGAAGTTTTTAAAACCCCCCTCAAAGCAAAAAACCAAAGAGGACCAACAATGAGAATAGGCGATAAAGATATGTCCTTTGACCTTATTCCTTTTTATATCCAAGATTTTGAGGTTGTTTCAAGCGAGGAGTGACTTGACAGTTGTCATGCATCGATCCTATGTTTTTTGAAAATGGTTTTAAAAAGTATATCAATTTCACCCAAGTTCAAGTTTAGGGTTTTGAGCCTATGTCCTTGCCATCTTTTATTTCGGCACTAGGTGCTAAATCTCTTAGGAAAAGGTCATTGTAGATTCTTGATTGACCTATGTCATTGTATCCAAATTTTCAATGTTTTTATTAATCGATGATGTTTTGTTTTATTCGGGGAGTCAAGAAGACATAAGTAACAAGAGAGATATTATAAGTTTTGCAAGAGTAAATCCTCTAAAAAAGTTCTTTACATGTGAGCATTGGCTAGAGCAAGCTGCTTATCTTGGGCATGTGGTGTCTAAGGCTGGAATCTCAATGGATCATCTAAGGTAGAGGCCGTGTTGAATTAGAGTAGATCATATATGGTTACAAAGTGCTATTGTAGCTTAATAACGGGGTTTCACCCATTGCCACTCCTTTGACCCATGATTCATAAAGGTGCAAAGTTTGTTTGGTCAAATACTGGTCAAAATAGTTTTCCAAAACTGGAGAAGGGCTTGGCTTCACTTCTTACCCTACCTTCATATTTAGGTGGTTTAGTGATATACAATGATGCTTCGAGGAAGGGCTTGATGCATATCGATGCAACATGGGAAAGTCATAGCCTTTGGTTTAACAAATAATTAAAAAATTAAATAGAAAAACTATAATACTCATGACATAGAATGGATAGCAGTTGTTTTTGCTTTGAAAAAATGGAGATACTATTCGTATGGGGAGCCATGCGAGACTTACATAGATCATAAGTCTAAAGTACTTTTATTCCGCAAAGGAAACTGAATTTGGGACAGCATCGGTGGCTCAACTGAATGAGTATGATTGTACTATTCCTTATCTCGGCTAAGACACGTTGGTTGGCCTATCCATCCAGTCCGATCCTAAATCTTGAGATTCCGGTTGGATCCGTAGAATAACTCTAAATAAGTTGTAGGTTGAGTCAGAACACAACGTACTAAGGCTAGGCCCGCTGTACACTATGGATCATTGATGCATAATGTTTCATGTGTGTCATTGATTTCAGATAGCCCTACTCTCACATTGTAAGTCTTTCACACAGACGCACGCGTCCACACACAAACACTTACTCTATCTCTCTTGCAGACCAATAGTAGTTTACCGTCGCTGACCACCACCACTTTTCTCAATCATCATTTTCCATCATTCTCCACTACCACCCGCCTTACAACCACAAACGCCATTTTTGACCTTTATAAGCCGCTAAATTTCTCAAGCCACTTTAACCTGCTCCAGCCACTACCTCAGGATACATCATAGATGTTGTCCCCACCAGCCACCACCATCATCAATTTTTATCTTTCAAAATGTACAGTGTGGAAAGCTGGAAAAATCTATTTTTTCATCTAAATCTGCCCCTGGTCTCTTCATCCTCTTTACCTCGTGTAGATCTGCCATATAGATTTTATCTAGTAACGGTGTTAAGCATGGATGATTTGGGTCCTGGTGGTTGACGAAGGTAATAGTGCGAGAGTTTAAAGCGAGAGTTTGCTTTTGGAAGTTGGTGGTTATAGTGTCATGGGTGGTTGGGATATAAATAGTGGTGATAATGGAGATTGGTACAATACTGGGGACGATGATAGGTTAGGGGTAGAGGGAGGCGACACCGGTAGGGCTGTTTACGAACCGAGTTCGAGCCGAACATGGGTGTGTTCGAACTTGGTTCGTTTATATTTTAGTATGTTCGAGCTCAGCTCGTGTTCGTTTAGAGCCAAAAAATCAATGTTCGAACTCGGCTCGAGTTCGTGACTATGAAACTCAGGCTCGACTCGTTTAACTCGTTTAACAAAACGAGCCGAACACGAGTTCGTAACGAGCCGAACACGAGTTCACGAACTCGGCTCGTATTTGAGTTCAACATTCAACCAAATCCCAAAATTTGCTCAAAAATCTCAAATCCTTCATGCAATCAAGCTATAATAATTAAAAAAAAAATCGAAATACAAAAGATGCAAGAAAGGATGCAGATTCGAGGTTGAGCCCTTGGCTTTGCGGCTTTGCGGCTTTGCCTCCAGTGGTCAGCAACCCCTCCATAGCCATCGATAGGGGTTTCTATTCATATCAAAGCAGATTCCGGCGACGGGGAGATGTTGGCGTCGGAGACAGGCGATGAAGCCGCGATGTCCGTGTGAAGAGAGAAAGAGAGAGATGTACGATCTGCCAATCTGTGAGGAAGAGAGGCGCTACGTGTGACACGATCTACCGATCTGTGAGGTGGGTGTGTGTTTGAGATGAAGGAGGCGATGGGAGAGCAAGTGCGGCATGATCTGTCGATGGTGTGTGTGTTTGAGACAGGGGCGGTGTAATCTGCCGGTGGTATGTGTGTGTGAAATGGAGGAGGCGATGAGATAAGTTTAGATTTAGGTCTTAGATTATATAGTTGAGGCTTTTGGGTTGTTGGGCTTCATAGGCTGGGCCCTTTAGGAATTGGACTGTGGAATCTGTGACCATTAAAAGGTCCAACATAATTTGTTCTCCGAATGCTTTGAAGCAAACAGCAAGCCTGTCAAAAAGCCCAATTATAAGGCCTCCATATGCTGCAGCAAGTCAGCAAACAACAAGCCCAACCAAATTGACTGGGCTTCACCACTAGTGAGACACTTATGCTTTGATATATAATCATGGGCTCTAGTTAATAAGTGGGCTTAGAGTTTTGGTAATTGATTTTAGGGCCTACAGATTTAAATTTAAATTTTATGGTTTATGTAAATAATATTTATTTAAACATATTATAAATTTATAATTAATTTATTATTTAGACGAGTTGTTCGCGAACACGTTTGTGAACATCTTGGAGTGTTCATGTTCGGCTCGTTTATTAAACGAGCTCTAAAAACTTGTTCATGTTCTATTCGTATAATAGATGAACGAACATGAACGAGTTCTATAGAGAACGAACCACGAGCCGTTCGTGAACGGCTCGATTCATTTACAGCCCTAGACACCGGTAGTGGAATTTTTTTTCTTCTAGTTTTTATCAAACCCAGTGAGCCGAGCTCTAACACATCCAACGTAACTCACGAAGAGGCCTATATATGGTACCTTATGCTCAAAGCACCAAAAGTCTGGTAATTTGGCAGCATTGTTCACTGGACAACTGAAGACGATTTAGATTTCAACCTAAGATTGAGTAGTTTGACGGCATTGTTAGCTCATTTTCAGCTTCAGTCTACATTTCGTTTATAGGATCAAGTCTGCACAGTTTGGTGATCCGGACCGAATTAAAATCATTGAGTATATAAAATTAGGAAAAAGACATGAGTTACAGATCAAAAGGATGGTACCTTAATGATGATGATTGTTCCCGACCTATTCTAGTCGGACCCAACGGCCCGTTGGGGGTCCCGCTTCGCAGACACGTCAACGTAGTGAACCGTCAAATTTTCAGCGTATCGAACCGGTCAACGCGCGTAAGCCCAAGACACGTGTTTTTCTCGCTTCGTGTGCGACTTAAGCGCAATTTAGTTCACGTTAGCGTGACTCACGAGAGCGCGACCGTCACGCCGAGATCATCCGAGCACCTTTTCATCAAAAACATCGACCGACGGCACAATCAGAGCGACGGGATCAAGGGCAAAGGCCTTGGCCAACCCCATGGGGTCGGCCTTGGCATTCCCCCCCCCTTCGGTTGTTCACTTTTCACGTAGGGTCCTTTTCCCCCTTTGTTCACTTCGTACGCTTTTTTATATGACTTTGGCACCTTGTTCATCACGTGGGTATGATTCACGTCGACACGCTCGTCGTAACGCAACCTCCGGATTCGTCGTTGCCTATCAAAACACCAACCGTCGACACGCCCGAAGTTCACCAAAAGGAGGAAGGTGGCCTTGGCCTTGGCCACCCCTACGGTCGGCCTAGGCCTCCCCCGTGGGTCGGTGTCAGCCTTCCCCTAAAACCCCCGGCTTTGCCCCCTTTTTTTGCATACATTGTTCCGAACCATGTTTTGTGCTGGCACAAAGCTTACTAACGTGTACACAACAACCTCGTGACGTCCGTCATCCGATGTCCGCGACTGTGCGCCGCTCTTGTGACATTCGTAGCTCAAAGTCCCGCCAAATGACCCGTCAGCCGACGAACCCCGTGTCATCATCCTCAACCTTATCATCACTATATATTGCACTCATTATTTTGGTATAACAGGCACACTCAACTCACGTCCTATCCCCGGGACACCCGACGCGCGCCCATGCGCCATTTTCATGATGCGTGCCCCCGGCACCAAGTATTGCCCCACAACTTTTGTCATCGCGCCCTCTCATGATCAGTGCCCCCGACACCAAGTATTGCGTCGCGACGTTCGTCATCACGCCCGGCGCCATTCTCATGATGCGTGCCCCCGGCACCAAGTATTGCCCCACGCCGTTCGTCGTTGTGCCCGTGCGCCATTCTCATGACATGTGCCCCCGACACCAAGTATTGTCCCCCGACGTTCGTCGCCGCGCCCGTGCGCCACAATCATGATACAGGCCTTCGAGCATCACACTTATTCACCACACCATGCGCCTCCGCCATGGACGTGGAACATGCTTTGACCCACTCTCCGGAGTGTGTAGCATTCTGGGGGGCTCCGTTCATAGTGCTCTGGCACGAGGACCCCTCGCAGCAGGATGGACTCATTACCACAAAGTCATCGCCGTCTTCATTTAAGGGGGCTCCGCTCGTAATGCTCTGGCATGAGGACCCCTCGCAACGGGATGGGCTCGTTACCACAAAGCCATCACCACCACAGTATGGGCTCGTTACCACAAAGCCATCGCCGTCACAATCACAGGGACCCCTCGCAGCAGAATGGGCTCGTTACCATAAAGCCATCGCCACCACGGGATGGGCTCGTTACCATAAAGCCATCGCCGTCACAATCACGGGGGTCTCCGTTCGTAGTGCTCCGGCACGAGGACCCCTCGCAAAGAGATGGAATCGTTACCACAAATTCATTGCCACCACGGGATGGGCTCGTTACCACAAACCATTACCGTCACAGTTACGGGAGGCTCTGTTCGTAGTGCTCTGGCATGAGGACCCCTCGCAGCAGGATAGGCTCGTTAATATAAAGCTATCGCCGTCTTCATTTCGGGGGGCTCCGCTCGTAGTGCTCCGGCATGAGGACCCCTCGCAGCGGGATGGGCTCGTTACCATAAAGCCATCGCCTCACAATCACGGGGGGCTCCGTTCGTAGTGCTCCGGCAGGAGGACCCCTCGCAGCTGAATGGACTCGTTACCATAAAGTCATCGCCACCACGGGATTGGCTCGTTACCACAAAGTCATCACCGTCATAGTTACGGGGTTTCCGTTCGTAGTGCTTCGGTACGAGGACCCCTCGCAGCGGGATAGGCTCGTTACCATAAAGCTATCGCCGTCTTCATTCTGGGGGGGCTCCGTTCATAGTGCTCCGGCACATCACCGCCACGGGATGGGCTCGTTACCACAAAGCCATCGCCGTCACAGTGACGAGGGGCTCCGTTCGTAGTGCTGCGGCACGAGGACCCCTCGCAGCGGGATAGGCTCGTTACCGTAAAGCTATCGCCGTCTTTATTTTCGGGGGCTCCGTTCGTAGTGCTCCGGCACGAGGACCCTTCGCAGGGGGATTGGCAACTCCTCCGGGACACTATCTCCGCCAGGGTCCTGCGTGACTGGCCTACGTGCTCCGGCACTGGGGGCTTGCGTCGGCACCCCTAGGGACTATGACCGCCGGTTCACTCCGAGGCAGGAGCAGGTCTTCGAAGGGCATCGTGCCTAGTCCACCTGGCCACTGGGCGTCGGGTCTTTCCCACTGCTGCCAGGCTTGTGGGATTCAGTAAGGGCTTGGATAGGTGGCTGGGGCAACGGGCTTCCTATGATCATGCTACCGTAGTGTGGTTAGTCTTCTCAGATAGGTAGAGCGACGTTGTGTGGGGCAGGCATCACGAATTTGAGAACTGGCAGTCCAACGGATAACGGTATTTTGGGATCCCCTAGTGACGTGTCACTCCCAGGGGACGACATGTGGCACTTTATGACATAAGCACGTTGTTTCCTATAAATAGTGAACTTTACAACTCAAAAAGGGACTTTTTCTCATTCTTACAAAAACCACTTTGTCACTCTAGAATTTGGGAGCTCTTGGGTCCTAGTGAGAGAAACATAACTTTAGACCGTAACATTGGTCCCCGACTCGGACCTTGACTTGGACTGTCGACTACCGGCCCTGTTCGTCTTAGCCTTGTCTCCGCAGCACTGCCACTCCTCAAGGCCTGTTTTGGAGGCCTTGCTCTCAGCCATTACTCCGCCCCTGCTGTCTCTCACTTTGCATACTTGGAAGCTGACGCGGACTGCAGCCTTTATGGCACCTCCACGTAGGTAGGAACCCACTTTCCTTGGCATCATTTTGACGACTCTGCTGGGGAGGTGAGCATCGTATTGCAGTTTGCCTATCTTCCACACTTAGGCACCATGCCTCCACGACGAAGAGTTACGAGGGCTACCAGCCAAGGCCTCATCCGCACCGTGCAAGAGGAGGATCACCTCGGTGAACAAGAAAGGACTAGTGCCATGCGTCTCCAAGATCAGCCACTAGCTGTCGCACCTGACATAAAAGTTGCAGTCAATGCGGCCATTTAACAATTCACCCCCGCTATAGCCAACCTACAAGACTCGCAGGCTACTCTTATGACAGTCGTAATGGAAATGCAAAAATCCATGCAGGCGATGGCCCCGCAACAAACCCTTGCACCATTCCAACCTACCAGACCTGGGTTGGCTCTTGATGCCGCTCAGGCCCTAGTGTCGCGACCACCACCGCCACAATCATCTAGACCTTTGGCGATAGGACTTGCGACATCTGCACCTCCTACAGCTGATGTGCTGCATCCTGTCAGGCCATCACGAAGACCTCAGGCAGACCTTGGTCCCGTACTGCAACAGATTCACCTTGTCACGGCCCCCCAGCCCATGCCGACACGAAGCTCATCTGAAACCCACGACTCTATTGAGATGGAGCCTAACCCTTACCTAGCTGAACAACACCAAACAACCAGTCAAGTGGTGGACATGCCCCGACCACCCACCTATGCCCATATACAATTGCCACTACCAGATCCTGTCATATATCAACCATCTGTTGCACCTGCCCACCAACTTGTTCCGTCTGGGGGCTCGGGAACCCCGGCGTCCCAGCCAGCCACCACCCCTTGACCGTCCATGAAGACCCACCTCCTAACTATGTCACCCGTTTGGACTTGGAAGCCCCCATGCATCGCTTGTCACAAAGCTCCACACCTGACTCTTCTACCAACCTGACAGGCCATGCCCCCTACGCCAATGACATTGCCATCACACCTTACCCGCCAAAAGTATAAGCAACCCACCTTCGTGCTCTTCAACGGACACGAGGGCAACACCCGTGAGCAATTGACGAGATTTGCAGGCTCATTGGAGAAGTATGGTCCGGGAGACAGCTTGAAGTTGAGGGAATTCCACAAGTCCCTTACAGGCTTGGCCTATACTTGGTATCACCAGATCCCTGTGGGGACTCTCCATGCATGGAACGACATGGTTCGGCGGATCCTAGACAATTCCATTACGAGGCTGAACGCGTTACGATCGTTGACATTGCCGGCATCCGTCAGAATCAAGGGAAGGACTTAAACAAGTATGTGCACCATTTTCATCTTAAATGCCTCGAGTGCACGGACTTCAGCAAGGACGAGACCCTAGTACCCATATGCATCAAGAACATGAGCGATGTATATCGGGTACACATTGAGAACCTATAGTTGAGGTCATGGGGACACCTCAAGGAAGCCGCCCGCCGCACTTATGAGTCGGTTGGACCAGTCAAGCCATGGAAGCCCCGTCGGCAGAATGCACTATGGGCCACGGCCGAAACATCTAGAGCTCTACCCCACAACAACCATAACAGCAACACTAGTACAGACAACCGCAACCCCTACAAGCGTCAGTTCCCAGAAGGGGACCGGCGCCCCGACAAAAGGAGACAACAAGAGCCTGCCCCCGAGTACCCATGCGATTTGAACACGGTGAAAGAGCTCTTGGCGGAATGGGTAAACAATGACAGTATCTTCCACCTGCCGCCGATGAAAGCCAATGTCATGGAAACAGAATAAAAAAGTGTAAGAAGAGTAAACATGAAAGAATACCGATCTTTTTTAATTTGAAAAGTGATTATTATTATTATTATTATTATTATTATTATTATTATTATTATTTTAAAACACCCCAAAGAAGAAATTTGATCAATTTTTTTGAAAATGGAGGAAGTATTACTTTGACGAAACGACTAAATATACAGTGAGTTTGTCTTTATAAGCACTAGAATCTATGGACAATGACTTCATGGAATAAAAATTTTAAATATACCCATTCTGCTGCAACGAATCTCAATAAAGCGGTGTGTAAATAGGCATACTTTTCTTTAGTCCAAAAGTCATAATTACATTTATAGATACAACTTCAATATGTAGTCTACAGATTTTCGTTATGAAACTGTCTTCCGTCTTTATTAGTTTTCGACAAACATTTATGTGCTTCATGATATGAGGACTTTAACTTATTCCTGCATCACTCTGAGTCTAGATGCAGAGACCCTTGAAACTTGAGAAAAGGCAGAGCTTCATGCATCACCACGGTGAAATGCCTAACTAGAAGATAGCAATAGTGCTATAGTGACGGTGTTTATGTTTTAACTACTTCCCCCTGAGGCTATCCATTTGGATGTAGGATTAGAGTTGTCAAACGGGCCGGGCGGCCCGCGGGCTGGCCCGACCCGGGCTGGCCCGGGCTGGCCCGGCCCCGTCCATGAACAGTAGCGGCCCCAGCACAGCGGGCTTGGGGCCTGGGCCTGGACCAGGCCTTCAATTGCTGCGAAAAAGCCCGGCCCGGCCCGGCCCAGAAACGGGTTTGGCCCGGCCCGAAGTCGGCCCGGGTCTGGCCCGGTCTGCGGCCCGGGTCTGGCCCGGTCTGCGGCCCCACTTGTTTGAATTTTTTTGTTTTTCCCCCCCTTTCTTCCACCCCTTTTCCAAAATTCCACTTTTACCCCCCCAACAGCAATATAACGGCTAGTTTGGGGGGTATTTTAGTCTAACCTATATTTTTCAACTCCTTTACACTCTTACCCTCCCCAACAACTATAAACGGATAGTTTGTAGGGGTATTTTGGTCTTTTGTGAAGTTTCTAAAATCTATAAATTCACACCATTTCTCTCTAATTTTTCACACCAATCTTCTTACTCTCTCTTACCTAAACATTCTATATTTCTACAAGCTTTGCTACTATTTTCCTCTCCAATTACTACTCTTGCTAATTACTACTAGTATTTACTAATTAGTACTCTTGTTTATTAATTACTAGTCTTGCTAAATTCTTTTTAATTACTAACTCTCTAATATTTGTTACTCGTTCATTCTTTTAATTGTTATTTCTTATTACTACTCTTATACTTGTGTATTTAGTTACTCTTACAAAGTTTAGCTCGAAATATGGCTGGATTATTGAAGAAAATGAGGCGTGCATCGTCATCACGAAAAACATCATCATCATCGCAAGCACCACCACCAGCACAAGCGCCAGCGCCACGGCCATCACAAACACCAATCCAAGCACCAACACAACCATTCGTTCCTGGACGAATGAGTACAGGCTGTATGATAGATACCCAAGCCAATTGGGAGTTCAATCAAAACATTCCAGATTTTGAATACACGCCTGATGAAGACCCCCCGCATTATAGTCAAGGACGCAGCTCGGTTGGCGAAGCTACTACTCCGTGGCATAATCTCAACCCTATGCCTGGTCATGATGAAGAAGGGCCGAGCAATGCCTCCGGTAATGAGCCAGAAGTCCAAAAGGGGAAAAAAAAGAAAGCCGAGTGTTGGAATCATTTCGATGTAGTTATGGTGGACGGCATCCGAAAAGCTCGATGTAAGTACTGCGCTAAATTATTTTCGTCTGGTAGTGGTAATGGACATCTTAACAGGCATTACCCTCTGTGTGCACCTCGACAAGGCCACGTCGAACCTACCCAAACGCAGTTATCTTTTGACGGTAAGTTATTTGTTTATAATCAGCGAGAGCAAAGAGACGGTCTCGCTGAATTTGTTATTCATGATGAACAAGCCTTTTCTTTTGCCGATAATCCTAAGCACTCTAGATATATGAACACATACGTTCAACCTTTGTACAAAAAGGTTCATAGAAACACAACTAGATCCGATGCACTCCGACAGTACAATGCTGCTAAAGCACGCCTTATCGATTATTTCGATAAATTTGAAGGTAAAGTTAGTCTTACTTCTGATATTTGGCAATCTCCTTTACTTTTGTTAGTTATTCTTGTGTGACCGCTCATTGGATTGATGTAGATTGGGTTATGCACAAGAGAATCATCGCTTTCGAGCACTTCCCTTATCCGCATGATGGAATGAACATTGCTATTCTTATATTAAAAGCATGCACCACATTTAAAATTAAGGATAAGATTATGAGTGTTAGTTTTGATAATGCTTCTAATAATAAAGTTGCTGTTGCAGCTTTAAAGGAGACGCTTCAACCTGTACTTAATGGTGAATTATTTCATGTTCGCTGTGTTTGTCACATTATTAATTTAATTGTTCAAGATGGTTTAGCTGCTGCAGGAGATATTCTTCTCAAAATGAGGGGTATGACAGCGTATGTTAATAGCTCGAGTCCGAGAACACAACAATTTAAAACGTTGTGTGTTCAATATAATATGCCTCGCAGGAGAGCAGTTACAGATGTGGTCCACAGGTGGAACTCTACATACCACATGCTTTTACACATTCTGGCATACGAGAAGTCTATACGCATTTTCTACTAACCCAGTTCCCAGCCGGCTTGCCAACTCAAGAGGAATGGCAGATGGCCACATACCTAGCTGAATTTTTGGAGGTATTCTACACGTCTACCAATTTATTGTCTGGTACGTACTATCCCACCTCTCCTCTCGCTGTAATAGAAATTCTGAAGATGGCTACAATGTTAACAAAATGGAGATATATAGGACCCTTTAAGGAAATAGTAAAAGTGATGGATCAAAAATTTAATAAATATTGGAGTAAACTGCCTGTTATTTTTACTGTGGCTACTTGTTTAGATCCTAGGTTAAAGTTGCATGGCGTGAACGCCTCGATACAAGAGATATCGAAATTAATGTGCTACACAGCAGAGGAGACAACCGCATTCACAGCAAAAGTGAGCAAGAGGTTTGAGGACTTGTTCAACGTCTATCGTAATTCTGCTGACGTGCGCGGGCGAGCTCATCATCCACTGTTGAGAGGTATTATGCGCCATACCTTCAGGGCTTTGAACATCTAGTAGCAAGACAACTACCAGGTGAAGGTACTTCTAATTCGGCAGGTTCGTATACTTTTTCCTCTTTTAATGAGATTGGTGTATATGCAAATACTGATCATTATTCTGATTTATCAAGGCAAGAACAGGTTAATTTTAATTTGTTAAATTTTTGGAAACAAAATCAAAACATGTATAAAACTTTATCCCAAATTGCACGGGATGTACTGCCAGTGCAAGCCTCCACGGTTGCTTCAGAGTCGGCATTTTCAGCCAGCGGGAGGGTTTTGGATGACAGGAGGAGTCGTCTTAACCCCGAGTCGCTCGAGCTATGTGTATGTTGGAAGGATTATCTTGATGCGAAATACCGCGAGCAAGATAAACCGATTGATGATAGGAAGAGCAGTGACTCGGATATTGAAGTACTTCTGGATGATTAGGTAATTTGTTTTTATTTTCCTCTTTTGATCCTTTTGGTTGACGTTGCAGATTTCTTGATCTTTGATTGCTGATATTTTGGATAGACATGCATTATTATTTTGATTGTTAGAATTTTAAGAATAAATTTTTTCACAAAATATACTTTTTTTTCATATATATAAAATAAATTTTTACAAGCAAGATATATATTTTTTCGTATATATAAAAAAATAGGTAACTTCGCCTGTTTGTTTACAAGCAGCCGGTCCCAAGCCCGGATAAAAGGAGGAGGGCCTATGAATACATTTATTATTTTTCTATATAAATTGTTATGTGTTAAGATTTTATTAATAAAGCTCACCAAGAAGAGTATGAAAATGTTTAACATATAATAAAAAATATAATGGCTAACAAATAAATATGTATATACATACATACATATATATGTATATTACTTATAATGAAATAAAAGGATAAAGATTAGGTTCGTTAAATTGTGAATATTGCCTAGAGATGAAATTTAAAATTGAATAACAAGAAGAAAAAAAAAAAAAGGGCCCGGGCCCGGCCCAAGCCCGGCCCTAGCTATTGGGCCTAGGGCCAGGGCCTGGACTGGGCCTAGGTTTGCCTTCGGCAGGCCCGGCCCGGCCCGGTTGGCAGCCCCACTGGCCCGGCCCCGGCCCCACAGCAGGCCCGATGGGCTTGGGCTGGGCCGGCCCAAGCCCGGCCCTTTGACAACTCTATGTAGGATGTATTCTTGCAAATTTTTTCAAGACGATCAATCTTTTAATCAACGCCGCCCATTAAGAAGTCATAGTATTCTGCAGAAAATCTTTGCACAGGATGGAGGTTAATCAATTACATACCGGGAATTATTCTTATAGTCAGAGCTAGAGATCATGTAAATAGGGTTGCAAATAGGTTTGAGTATATTTTTGTTCTTTGCAAATAACTTTGAGTAGATTTTTGTTCTTTGTTTATAGTGCATATTAGGTGATTATAGACAAAACAAAGTCCTACGTACAGTCTAAGCAATTTTGGGCTAATGAACTACAACATTGATTTTAATAAATAATCTACGGTCCATATCCTATTACTGATGTCTTTCCGTATTTGGTGATGGTGTGGTTAGGTTAGGGTGATAGTGATGGTGGTCGTTGATCGGTGAAGCAAGGAGGGACCGGAGATGAGAAAGTTGCAGTGGTCCGTATAGAGGTGGGGATGGGGAAACGTGATGCTGGTTTTGAAGGGGAACAGTGCACTGAAGTTGGAGGTGCGGGTGATTTGTGTCTAGCATTTTGGCACGTCGCCCAAGGAATGAACTAACAAGGGTTCGGTCAAAGGGGAGTCTGATTATCATTCGATGCTGAAAAAGCTAGATTGAAAAAGTTGGTAGTGGTGATGTCAATTTTAAATGTTTGGGTGAGGAGTGTAACTCACCCTAAATTTTCCGGATGAAAGAATGGGCCAGCAAACGACACAATCAAAGGCTTCGTTTGACAATTTTTTTTTTTTGGTTTTCAGTTTTTAAAGAGTAACTTAATTTTATTTTTTTTATAAAAACAAGTGGGTGTTTGATAACCCCTTTTTTTTTGAGGTTTTTTTTTTTGTGTTTGGTAACCCTTTTTATTTTGACTTTTTTTTTTGGTGGTTTGCGGTGGCGGTGATGGGGCGTAGCGGTGGTCGACGGTGGTGGTGGTGGTGGCCGACGGCCGGAGGTGGCTGCCGGCAGTCACCGGCGGTGGTGGCCGACGGACGGAGGTAGCTGCCGACAGTCTCCGGCGGTGGTCACCGGCGGCCGGAGGTGGCTGCCGGCGGTGGTGGCCGGCGGCCAGAGGTAGCTGCCGGCCGTCTCCGGCGGTGGTGGCCGGTGGCCGGAGGTAGCTGCCGGCCGTCTCCGGCAGTGGTGGCCGGCGGCTCGAGGTGGCTGCCGGCAGTCGCCGACGGCCGGAGGTGGCTGCCGGCAGTCTCCGGCGGTGGTCGCCGGCGGCTGGAGATGGCTGCCGACAGTCTCCGGCGGTGGCTGCCGGTGATCGCCGGCGGTCGGAGGTGGTTGTCGGCAGTTTCCGGTGGTGGTCGCCTGAGGTGGCTGCCGGCGGTGGGAGGGTGGTGATGGTGGTTGGAAAAAAAAAACCAGTTTTTGGAGTTTTTTTTTTACTCTGCAGTTTAAAAACTAGTTTTTTAAATTGAAAAAAAAATGGTTACCAAACACTCCTTTTTTTTCAGTTTTTAAAACTGAAAAAAACGAGGGAAAAAAAGAGTGTCAAACGGGGCCAAAGTCAAGAGAAATTGGCCCTGAACGACACAATCAAGGGTACTACGTGGACTAAACTCTTCCGAATATATTTTCCCAAAAAAAAACGTGTGTGGTCATGTCATGCGTTTTCACATTTTCAAAGCCTTGTGCTGGCATAATTGTGGGGAAAAAATTGTTGTGCAAAAGGATCTTCTTCTTCTTCTTTGTTTTCTTCTTCTTCTTCTTCTTCTTCTTCTTCTTCTTTTTGGCTTTGTGCTGTGGGGGTAATATTGTTAAGTTATAGTTTTCACCATCACTTTGGTCATATAAATGGTACACGACACGCACATGACTATTTTAACAATAATTTTAGACAGACGTCTGCTTTTGGATAATTTGCTACGGTTTTTTGAATTATAAAATTCAAATTAGAGAGAGAAACCTACAAAAAATTCTGGTTCCGCCACTGAGGGGAGAATTACGAGGAGGACTGAGGTGTGGTTACGAGGAGGACTGAGGTGTGGTGCCGAGGCGATGATATTCAGCTAGGGTCTTGCAAATCACTTCGAGGGAGGTGGCTTCGGAGGCTGATTTTTTTTTTCTTCTATAAATCGAGGGGAAGAGGAGGGTAGACTGTTTAGCCTGCGTGGTTGGCGGTGGTATGTGGTGGCGGTGGCAGTATTTCTTTGACGCTGGCTGGCCTTGACGTGTTGAAGTATGAAAAGAAGGACGATAGGGCTGCGGAGACGGTAGAGGAGGTGATGCGGTGGCGTTTTTTGCCGTCGGGATTGGGGATGGAGGTGGAGGAGGTAGAGAAGAAGTGGAGGAGGTTAGGGTGGGGGTTTTGGTGAAGTTGGGGGTAATATTGTTAAGTTATAGTTTTGACCTCCACTTTGGTCATATAAATGGCACACGACACGCAAATGATCACTCTAACAATAATTTTGGACATAAGTCAGCTTTTGGATAATTTGTAACGTTTTTTTAAATTATAAAATTCAAATTACGGATCGAAACCTACAAAAACGAATAAATTACAAAGAACAATGTTTCTTTAACCCTTGAACCAAGTGCACTGATCAAAAATCGCAAAAAGATGGAAAGAAACAAACTTATCAAACAACAATTTTCAGGGCAACCAGGCAGAACTGCAAAAGACTGAAGGACAACCCAGTCAAGCACAAACAAAATTAAGGTTGCGTACGTCAAGAAGATGGTGGTGGTGGTGGTGGTTGCATCGGAGGCAGAGGATAGAAGCGAACGGGGCTGTTGGGCTTCGGTGGTGGCGGTGGTGATTGTCTGCCAATCCTCGGCCTAAGTAAATCCACCTCCACCTTGGAAGACGGATCATCTGAAGAGATGGCATCTGAGGCCAACCTAGGAGCAGCAAAATAAGCACTTCTAGTGGCTTCCACCACAAAAGATGGCTTGTCCATGCAAGTACAAGTAAGTAGTAAGAAAACCAGTTCATGGATCAACACCAATGTAAGCATGTAAGAAACTGCTTTCATGGCTACAACCAGATGTTCTCAGAAAGGTTGTTGGCTTTGAATTGAGTGCCGATCCAATGATGCTCGGCTTTTAAATGAGGCGTAGTTGATGAGTGCGGTTGCTGAATGCTTGAATTTGTAAATTAACATTTTTTTCTTCCTTTAGGATCAATCTGACTTTGTGGACACATAAGGATCCAAAGAGGAGAGACAGTTTGGTACCTCCCTACGTCGCCAAAAACTTTTAAAATAGAAAGTCTTTTTTTTTTTTTTTATTGTTGTTACCGTCGGATCTAATGCATGACCGGGGGTCACGGCTACCCCCAAATTTTAGATTTTTTTTTAATTTGTTACATATTAAAAAATTATTTAAATATTTATGAAAATGTCACTGTATTGTAATATTAATGTATGAGTGTTTCTCTTTGTTGCATTTTTAACATTTTGTGTGTCACTGGCCACCATAATTTTTATCTTTACCTTTTTCTTACTCCATCGTCATTTTTTTAGATTACAAAGAAACACAAATGTATAGAGATTAATTTTTTTTTGTTAGTTTAAATTCTTATAGTATGTTAACTTGGGTAGATGCACTATTGTCCTCGTATAATTAATAATCACATCAGTAGTACGTATTTACACGTAAGAGTTATGCTTTCATGTAAGATTGGTAATTTATTGTTAATTATCCTTATCAAGTTAAATATATCACTATGAATGATAAAATTAATTAAGTAAATTATATTTTATGTGAACTTGAATCTTCTAAAAAAATTTATATTAGTTGTCAATTTTTTTAGTAATTTTTTAGTCCTCCCGATAAGACTTCCTTGATCTGCCCCTAGTTGTCGTTCCAATTCTCTCACTTGACGAACTTCTACCCTCACGAGTACCACAATGCATGTGAAAACAAACCGCATTGTACCCTCTTGGAGAAAGTTCTAAGTCACTTATATGTCGCTAATAACACTTTGTCACTATGTTACATTTGGTGCACTAATTGTGTGTGTGTGTGTGTGTGTGTGTGAGAGAGAGAGAGAGAGAGAGAGAGAGAGAGAGAGAGAGAGAGAGGCCTTTTGGTCTTAGTCAATCATGTTGGAATGTGCCAACTTGTTTACGGTAAACTGAAGAATTTGATCAAACGACAAATGATGGAAAGGGTGAAGACAAACTTTTGTGGGCGTTGCACTTTGTGCAGCACTAATTGAAAGGCTCTACCAGCCAAGCTTTGATGTAGGCCTTCAAGGGAAGCCTCAAAATCCAGCAGCAAGACTACTTTACATTGTTCTTCTTTAATGTTCCTTACTAGAAAGGATGTACCTCGCCTCGCACAAAGTAGTTACCCTACTCCAACAAAGAAAATTTTAAAAAAAAAATAGAAATTGGTTCGGGTTTCTTGAAAACAAACATGCAGTGTATTGTATAAAAACTTAGTAATCCTTTCACAATTTTCTAGTGCAGAACATTTAGAAGTGCTTTAGAATAGTCCTTTCTACGTTATGTGAAAGCATAAAAAATGAAGCAAATAAATAAAGCAAGCATTTTTAGGTTTGAGAACTCGTCAGAGAAAACCTACTTACATGGGGTCCATGATACAGAAAGAATTGATCAGAGAAAACCTCATTTCTGTCTTGAAGATTTGCTGCAGTCCACCAAAAAGCTCTTCTGTACCTTATGCTTTTAAGAAAATAATACTCTTCCCGTCCCTAAAAAATTGATCATATTTTTTTAACGATTTTATAAAAATTGATCACTTTCAAATTAAAAAAGATTTTACAGGTATTTTTACATATTTATCCTTTTTATAATTTTTTTATTCTATTTCTCACACCACATTTAATTCTCTACCAATTCATTTTCTCTCTCCTATCTTACCACTTTACACTTTTTATTTTATTTTTCTCTCCACATTTAACACTCTACCAACTAATTTTATCTCTCATGGCCCAGTCTCTTCCCCCTCTCTCTAAAGGGTAAAATGAGAAAGATACACAATATATAACCTAAATCCTTAATATACGTGTAAAGTTAAATGGATCGATCGATCTTTTAGGAATGGAAGGAGTGATATATTAATATTAATATTAATATTAATGAACACACAGTTTCATTGAAACGAACTATGGAGTTTTTAAAACCGCCTCAAAGCAAAAAACCAAAGAGGACCAACAATGAGAAACTCAAAATACAACACACCTGAACGTACTTTTATTTTGAGAGCACAAACTCCTTCCTTTTGGTTAGAGCTTTTTATGGAAAGCTCATTTGGTTTTACAGTTCCAGGAGAGAGATCTTTAATGAAAGACATGCATGCTAATCTTGAAAGCACGCCTACTAGTTAAGGCTGAATATTAGGAAGGTAAAGGTTGCATGGATTATCAACCGAAAATTCTCTCAAATTGTAATGGTGTTTATGCTGGTAAGCAAACTCAATATCGATTTATATACTTGCGGTACAATAGATAAACAATGCGAGATCTTTTCTGTTTCTAGGGCCGGAGTACTTCACTAAAAATAGAAGCTTACTAAAGACAAGATACTAAATAAATCTATAAACGATGCTTTGTTATTCTTACCAAATTCTAGATACTAAATAAATGTAAAAGGAACCATGAGAATCGACAGTTTTTTAGGTGGGTATGCCTTAACATTGGACAGTTTGATCATCAAATCAAAAAATTTCCGACATCCAAATAAGTTTCTGGTTAGGAAGTCGATGTTAGCTGGTGAACGAAGAGTGGGGAATGATCACACCTAGGTTCAAGGTTGAGTTTATGCAACAGATGTTATAGAGATATTTCAGCATCCAGTGACATGGTGTCAGGTACACTTGAGATCAACTCTTTTGATGCACATGCTTTCTTTGATCCTAAGTCCATGCATTCTTTTGCGTTGCTTTGTTTTCCATGTCTTTAAATGTCAAACCCCTATCTTTATGCCTTGATCTTTCTATTGGCACTCCACTGGAAAAGTCCCTTATTGAATCCTTTATATGTACACATTGCACTGCACGTATAGGCGATAAAGATATGTCCTTTGACCTTATTCCTTTTTATATCCAAGATTTTGAGGTTGTTTCAAGCGAGGAGTGACTTGACAGTTGTCATGCATCGATCCTATGTTTTTTGAAAATGGTTTTCAAAAGTATATCAATTTCACCCAAGTTCAAGTTTAGGGTTTTGAGCCTATGTCCTTGCCATCTTTTATTTCGGCACTGGGTGCTAAATCTCTAAGGAAAAGGTCATTGTAGATTCTTGATTGACCTATGTCATTGTATCCAAATTTTCAATGTTTTTATTAATCGATGATGTTTTGTTTTATTCAGGGAGTCAAGAAGACATAAGCAATAAGAGAGATATTATAAGTTTTGCGAGAGTAAACCCTCTATAAAAGTTCTTTACATGTGAGCATTGGCTAGAGAAAGCTGCTTATCTTGGGCATATGGTGTCTAAGGCTGGAATCTCAATGGATCATCTAAGGTAGAGACCGTGTTGAATTAGAGTAGATTATATATGGTTACAAAGTGCTGTTGTAGCTTAATAACGGGGTTTCACCCATTGCTACTCCTTTGACCCATGATTCATAAAGGTGCAAAGTTTGTTTGGTCAAATACTGGTCAAAGTAGTTTTCCAAAACTAGAGAAGGGCTTGGTAACCGCTTCACTTCTTACCCTACCTTCATATTTAGGTGGTTTAGTGATATACAATGATGCTTCGAGGAAGGGCTTGATGCATACCGATGCAACATGGGAAAGTCATAGCCTTTGGTTTAACAAATAATTAAAAAATTAAATAGAAAAACTATAATACGCATGACTTAGAATGGATAGCAGTTGTCTTTGCTTTGAAAAAATGGAGATACTATTCGTATGGGGAGCCATGTGAAACTAACATAGATCATAAGTCTAAAGTACTTTTATTCCGCAAAGGAAACTGAATTTGGGAGAGCATCGGTGGCTCAACTGAATGAGTATGATTGTACTATTCCTTATCTCGGCCAAGACACGTTGGTTGGCCTATCCATCCAGTCTAATCCTAAATCTTGAGATTCCGGTTGGATCTGTAGAATAACCCAGACAGCCAAATCCAACTACACCGCTAAATAAGTTCTAGGTTGAGTTATCATGACCTTAAAGAGCATTTCTGGTGGAGCGGTATGAGTCAGATATAGCAGAATTTGTATCCCATTGTTTAGTTTGTCAGAAAGTGAAGACAGAGCATCAAAAGCCTAACGGACTGCTTCAGCCATTTGAGATTCCGCAGTGGAAGTGAGAACATGTAACAACCGATTTTGTGAGAGGCTTACCGAGAACAATCAAGGGTTTTGACACTATTTGGGTTATCGTTGATAGGTTGACTAAGGCTATGCATTTCCTTCCGATCTGAGTAGCAGCACCCTTATCTGAGTTAATTCAATTATACATTGATGAGATGGTGTACCATTATCTATTGTGTCAGATTGAGATCCGCTTTTCACTTCGAAATTTTGGAGGAGCTTTCGGAATTTTATGGGCACTGACTTTCGTTTCAGCATGGCTGATCATCCGCAGACAGATGGACAATCTGAACGTACCATTCAGACGCTAGAGGATATGTTGAGAGCTTGTGCGCTAGACCTTAATGGTAGTTGGCATAGTCATTTGCCTTTGGTTGAATTCGCATATAATAACAGTTATCAGGCGAGTATTCAGATGGCACCATTTGATGCATTGTACGGGCGGAGGTGTAAGACACCACTATGTTGGGATGAGGTAGAGAGAGATAGTTATTGGGACAGAAATTGGTGCACTTGACTACCCAAAAGGTTGATTTGATTCGAGAACGTCTCAAAGCGGCTCAAGACCAACAGCGTAGTTACACGTCCCACCGTCATCGTGAACTCGAATTTGAAGTGGGTGATCACGTGTTTTTTAGGGTTTCACCTTGGAAGGGAATGATGCATTTCAGTAGAAAGGGCAAGCTTAGTCCTAGGTTTGTCGGGCCATTCGAGGTTTTGGAAAGGATCGGTCCAGTGGCTTACAGAGTGGCGTTGCTACCAGAACTTTCGCACGTTCATAACGTCTTTCATGTTTCGATTCTAAGGAAGTATGTTTACAATCCAACGCACATTGTGCCGTACGAGCCTTTGTCAGTTTGGGAGGACCTTTCCTACGAAGAGCAACCGGTTGAGATTATAGACCGTCGCGACCAAGGGTTAAGGACGAAAGTCATTCCGTTAGTTATGATTTTGTGGCGGAATCACGAAATAGAAGAAGTCACTTGGGAGCTTGAAGATGCTATGTGCTAAAGGCACCCTCAGCTTTTTGACACTTAAGGTACGTTTTAAATTCTGATGACGGAATTCTTTTAAGGAGGGGAGAACGTAATATCCCAAAAAAAAATCTTTTTTTCTATGTGCAATTAGTATTTTTAAATAAATTAGTTTGTGGTCTTTTGTTAAAATTAAGAAAATGGTTTCGGATTGTTTCTGAAGTTTTCATTCGAATTAAAAGTTTTAATTCGATTGAAAATCAATTTTTGGTTGAATGAAAGTGGTTTGATTCGAATCAAAACTATTTGATTTTTTTGAAGTTTTGGAGTCTGATGTTTTTGATCGAATTAAAAGTTTAAATCTACTGAAAACTCATTTTCGGTTGAATGAAAAGATTTTTTTCGTGCTTATTGAGCTACTAAAGTTTTCAGTTGAATTAAAATTTTTAATTCGACCGAAACTCAGTTTCGGTCAAATTAAAAAACCATTTTCACCTCTGCTGGATTCGGTCGAATGAAAACTATTTTCGGTCGACCGAAAACTATTTTTGGCTGAATGAAAACTTAAAGTTTTGTCCCATATAAATAGTCCCCTTATTTCCTCTCTAGTCTTTTGGGTTCTCTACTTCTTCTTCCTTTGCGCGCGCGAGAGAGAGAAAGAGAGAGAAGAAGGCTTGAAAAGTTTGGAAGTTCTAAAGTGGAACTTAAGGAGTGTATTTCTCAAAAGCTTGGCTAAGGTAAGAGTTTATTTTTGAAATTCAAATCAGCGATGGACCAATCGCTCATGTAAGTTCTTAGTTTCTTTTTCAAATCCGAATTTCTTCGAATTGAGTTAAGTGATTCTTTTTCTCCCCTTTGCTTTGAGCTTTACTATGAATAACTTGTTCTCAATGCTACGACTTCTGAGATTTAATTTCCGTCGAATTCGTTTGACCTTAGAATTTGTGATATTAATATCGTTTGTTTTAAAGATTGTCTTTATTTCGTAAACTCCGTATATTGTTTGACATGTCCGATATTTGATTATGTTAAATTGGAATATTTGTTCTGATAACTCTATGAGCCATGTCACAGTGTATGTGACTTATGTTTGACTTACCCACGTGAATTAAACATGGGCTAGTTCAGGGGAGTTGAGCTAGAGATATTGGTCTTACTTTCTAAACCGGTCTCATATGTCAGTATTGACGTATGTGACCACTTTCTGAATGGCTCTCTAGTGTCTGTCTTTGTACTCAGTTACATTTTGACATTCAAAATCTAGTTTGATGTCCGTTTTGTTTGAACTTTCTTGCTTCCAAAAAGTTGTTTCTTAGGCATTTTTTTTTCTGTTTGATTGGTCCTTGAGCGACCCTACTAGGCATTTGGCTCATCCCCTTATTGTTTCTCTTTTCATGTGATCAGTAGGTGGGACTTTAGGATCAAAGGGCTAGCTGAATGATCAAGAGTTAGCCACCTTTGTTTCAGAGTTAGTACTGATATTTTTAGTGTAAGACAAATTGTTATCATTTAGGTTTTATTTTGGAGAAACTCCGTGTCGGAGAATTTGAATTGTACAAAGGCTTGGGGCCACTGTGTTAGATATTGATATATTTTTGGAAATTATTAGTGTGTGATCTGATTTACCATTTTGAAGTCTTCTGATAATTATAAGAATTTATCTGATATCTGTCTATCTGGCATTAACGCACCAAAAATAAATCCGAGGCGTCACAATTGAAATGCGCGATAATCCTAGGATTGGTCCCGATGCCAGAGCTTTCTCACCTCTCTATAGAAGAGCACAAAAATATTTTTAGCTCTTTTCAAAATTCTTTTTTTTATCCTTTTTTTCTATTTATTCACTCTGTGTGTGTGTGTGTGTGTGTGTGTGTGTTTGCATGCACTTTTTACCTTAAGGATTAAAATAGACTTAAGTTTTCCTAAACAGAATCACACAACTAGAGCACATTAAACCAGTAGATTTATACCTGAACAGGAATTGGACACTGATTAACCAGTTCGTTATCTTTGTGGGTTAACTGTTCGGTTAGTGAGAGAGGTAATTATGATTTTTGAGAGAATGTCTGGAAAAGTGGGATACTGACTAACCTAAACGGGTAAAACTGTACATTAAAAAAGACTCAAGTTTTCTAAACAGGATCACACAGCTAGAACACATTAAACCAGCTGATTTATAACTGAACTAGAATTGGATATTGATTAACTGGCCAGTTATCCTTGGGGGTTAACTGTTCAGTTAGTCAGTGATGTAATTATGATGTTTTGGGAGAATATATGAAAAAATGGGATACTGACTAATCGTTCGGTAACCCAATGGGTTAACCGGCCGGTTGGTCATCAAGTTTGAAGTTTTGGATTTGAAAATAATTAGGAAGGTTAGGGTTTTCATTAACCGTCCAGTAACTTGGTGGGTTAACCGGCCAGTTGGTCAGTGGGGTGGATCAGGGTATAAACCAGCCAATTTCAAATTTTTTTCAAACAATGTACATACTGATTAATCGTTTGGTTGGGAGCACGTTAACCGACTGGTTAGTTAGAGTCTCCCTTTTTATACGAAATTGCCAGTTTATGTTGGGGGCTTTCTTTGCCAACATGTCGTAGGCCAATACATGTATTCTCCTGACAAAGGGCAGAACACTAAATGGTACGGGTGTGTGGTTTCTCATTGTAACATTGTGTCAAGGTCATTCCTATCGGCTCGACTGCATCATATACCTCCCGCCCGTAACTAGGAAGTTAATAATGGGCAATCACCCGTACATACACAAGTTGTTTAATATACCAAGAAACTAGGAGGAATCTTTAGTACAAGACCGTGGAGTTAAGAGCTCAATCAAGAGACTACGTTGAGCCCAGGAGGACCAAGGACCTCAATTGTCACTCTCAAATGGGTGGGTCAGGGTGAGCCGTGCGCGTGTGTGAGGTATGGAAATAAAAGCACAGATACCACAGTTATGTCATATTGTACATGCCACAAATACAAAAAAATACAACAAGGCAAAAGATAAAGAGAACTTTTCTAGTAGAGTCTTCTTAGTGCTTTCACTCCCCAGTGGAATCGCCACCATGCCGAACTGCCTTGAAAAAAAATTCACAAACGGGATTTTTAAATGGAATTGCCAACTTCTTTAATCCAACCTAGGGAAAATAAAAGAAAAAACCCCAAAAATGACTCTAAAGTATCCAAAAAAAACAACTAGCCTGGGATCTCAGGACTAAGTTAAGCAATGGCAAGGTGTTAGGCACCCACCACGCCCTTTCGGCCTCTACTTTATTTCTAATGATTATCGGTCTTAAAAACTAATAGCATGTAAAATATAGTAAGACTAACCCTAAATTGATTTTTATGTTTTTGACTTGAACTCGATAGTAGGGGTCAAGTGAGCTACGTAGCTGGTCAAACTAACTATAATAAAAATTGTTGTAGTTTGACACTGGTCCTACAAGAGAGCAATCTGCATTTTGAGACTTAGACTTAGACAAGAAATGGGTAAAAAGACTTATTTTGTTGCTTTTGAAATGAAATGCAATTACGGGGAAGGGATGACAATCTATATGATTTCTACGCTAAGAAAGCTAGTAAAGATTACCTCGTGATATAGCTTGCTGGGATGACTCGGGGATATTCTTCATAGAATCCAAGATTAAAGAACAAAAAGATGTTTTATAAGTGGTTTGATTGGCTAGACTTCAAGAGAGATAGAATATCACTTCACGAAGAAATAACACACAAGCTCTAAGGAGATTAAGCCCCTAGAAATGAAGGCTAATACCCCTTTATAGTGCTCAGGGTTGCAGAATCTGATAATATTGGCATTGCCAATCTGAATGACCAGAGATAAGTCAAAATAAATGATAAAATCATAGATTGACAAAAGTCAGTTTACCCCATTAATTAAAAATATTTTTTCTTGAATTTCGAGTCATTCTCTGACCCTATTTTTAAGATGTACTAGATTCAGGATAAGTCATTCCCTAACCCAATAAAAATAAATTAATTTGACCCCAACATCAAGGATAAATCATGGATCACTTCCCCAAGTCATCTAGACAAACTACATCAATTAGGATAATCTAGGCCCTGGACTAGACTCGACCTAAATGGACCGGACTAATGCAGTCGGATTGGATTGATAGACTGGACTTGAATTGGACTGACTAAGCTGAATTAAGTAAACAAGGCCTATCACTTATTATCAGGTTTGCACCCAACATAAAATAATAAACTGTATTTGCTAATCAAGTCTAACATTAATTAATAAAAAGATTAAAAAAAAACTACAAAAATGGGGTGTTTACAGAAGGATAAAACGATTGACAAGTGACAGAGGTATGGAATACGACTTTTTATGCCTTACCTCATGTATCTAATTTTTAGGAATTGTTCGTGAAACTACTCCTTATTCACCTGCCTCTAATAGTGTAGCTGAAAGAAGAAAAAAACCTTAATTAATTTGACCAATGCCATTTTTGCTAGTTCTAGTAGAACTAAGGATCTTTTGGGTGAAAGCTCTCTTGAGCCCAAACTATGCCCTTAGTAGAGTGCCTCGAAAGAAAATCCTCAAAACCCTTACGAGTTGTATAGAAAGGAAACATATTTATAACACCTAGGGTTTGGGGTTGCCTGGCCTTTGTGAGGATTTTTTACGTGTAATTTTCCATGTTGGGAATTAAAGCATCACGATGTGTCTTTGTTAGTTATGCTCTTAATAGTAAAGCATATAGGTGTCTTAATCTTGAAAACAATGTTGTGGTTGAACCTATGGATGTTATCTTTCACGAAGAAAAGTTTCATTTTAAAACCAAACATGGTGGGGGGTAATGGAACCAAATTCATGGAATCATCTCACCTTGGTTACGAGGCAAGCTCTTTGCAACCTTATGACATTGAAAAGCTAGAACTTAGGAAGAGGAAACGTGTAAGGGTAAAAAAAAAAAGACTTTGGCCTTCACTACCTTATGTACAATGTTGAGGGAAGTTTTATTACCTAGTAGGAGCCTTATCCTCACCAAACTCTAACCTTCAGAGATAAGCTATAAACAACGAAATAGAGTCTCTGACGACAAATAGAACATGGAGGTTAGTTAACATACCTTCACGTTATAAACCCATATTTTGTCAATGGATTCTAAGGAAAAAGCTTAAACTTGATGGTACAATTAACAAGTTTAAAGCATGATTGGTTGCAAAGAGTTTTAAACGACAAGAGGACAATTACTTTTTTGATACCCTCTCAGAGTCATAAGAATAACATCCATTAGGCTTATAATTGCTATCGCAGCAATTGATAATTTAGAGATTCACCAAATAGATGTCAAAACTGCCTTCCTAAATAGATATTTGGAAGAAGAGATATATAGGACCAGCTAGAAGGTTATATGCAACAAAGGCATGAGAGCAAGGTGTGTAAGTTGACTGAATGCCTATATGGGTTTAAACGAGCTTCCAAGTAATAGCATGACAAATTTGATCAATGTGTTATAGCTAATAATTTAGAGCAAATGAAAGCGATAAATGCATTTACTGTAGATCTTAAAATAACGAGTATGTGGATGATCTTTAAATTTCAACACTAGCATGAAGTTAATCAACTCTTTGTTGAAAATAATTTGGAAATGAAAATTTTGGATGAAGAAGATTTTAATTTTGGCATGAAAATTACTATAACTCGTGATGGAATATTTCTTGATCATGCTCATTATATGGAAAAACTTTTGAGAAAACCAATACTTTAATTGTAAAACTGCATGCACTCCTTTTGATCCCTCAAATTCATTCATGTCCTACTGAGCTTGATGTTGATGTTGTAAATCAAAAAGAATAGGCAAGTATGATTGGTAGTCTTAGCTTTGCCACTGATTGCACGAGCAAGATATTTCATATGATGTTGGTGTAATTAGTAGATTTACAAGGAAACCGAATCTTGAAATTTGAAATTCATATCGTTCTGAGCTTGATGTTGATGTTGTGAATCAAAAAGAATAGGCAAGTATAATTGGTAGTCTTAGATTTGTCACTGCTTGCACGAGGCCTGATATTTCATATGATGTTGGTGTTTTAATAGATTTTCAAGTAAACCGAATCTTGAAATTTGGAGTGTCATGTTTCGTATTGTGAGTTATATTTAAAGAACTATTAACAATGGTTTGATGTACCAAAGGCAACCGGTTGTTTTGAAGGTTATGGTAATGCAAATTAGAGTTCTCAATCTGGAGATTTCGTGTCAACAATAGTCTATGTGGTCACATTAGGTAGTGGAGCTCTATGTTAGTGAGATCCAAGAAGTAATAAATTATGCTAGGTCCACCATAGAAGCTGAACATACTGCTTTGGCTTCGGCAAGTGAAGATGCATGTTAACTACGTGGTTTATTGTTCGAGATGCTTATGTGGGAAAAGACAGTGCCACCTGTCTTAATCCATTATGACATCATCAAAACAATTGGCAAAGTGCAAAGATAATCCTATAATGGTAAATCTAGACCTGTGAGAAGAAACTGGATACTACACGATCTTACCTTAGCAAAGGTGTGATCAAATTGATTACGTGACATCACGTTATAGTCTCGCTAATTTGTTGACAAAAGCTTTATCTAGAGAGAAGATTTGGTGTATATCAAAGGGGATACTACTTTTGCCTAAAATTATAGGAGTCACTTACAAGGACACAACTTTCTAGGAACGGGAGATTCCAAGAACTAGGTAAGGAACCCAAAAAAACTATAAAAAATGGTTTGTTACATGTATGATACTTGTCTTATGACATAATGTCTTTTATATGGTGTAAGTACATGCTCCTCAAAGATATTGGACGTTGAGATTATGTCTAATCGCTTAATGAGTTCAATAGCTCGTACAGATGAGGTGTATTGGTTACAAGAGCCACCTTGACAGACTCACCTATATGAGTATGGAAGTGGAGCCTCTTCCAATGAGAATTGGGCTAATTCTACTGAACACTCCATGAAAGATGGGATAAATTATGGTCATAAAGTGCTGGTTTTTACCTTATTTGAGCACCACTTTTACCCATTTGAGTTTCACTTTCGTTATTGAAAGGTCCCAAATGTGTTGCTATGTAGTGTCACTTAATTTATAAGTGGACTCTCAAGTGTATCCTTTGAATCATATACCTTATTTGATTCTTTCTTCCTCAAAAAAAAAAAATTGATCATATTTTCTTTTTGGGTTTGTTCCAAAAAAAAATTTAATTACTTTTTATATTGAGAAAGATTCTATAGGTGTTTCCCATAATTATCTTTTTTAAACTTTTTTTTATTCTATTTTTCTCTCCACTTTTAATCCTCCACTAACTAATTTTCTCTCTCTTGACCCACTTTCTTCCTCCCTCTCTCTATCTCTCTCTTAGGGTAGAATGAAAAACTCATAAAATAAGGGTGCAAGTCAAACATAATCAAGTAATTTAAGACATATAGAGTAGTTAACAAGTGTAACAGAAGAATTAGTATACAATCACATTAGCTAAATGACGTAATAAGTAACCACAGCTAAATGACGTAATAAGTAACCACAGCTAAATCCCACTTAAAGCATATTAGATCAATCTTAATCTTAATTACGTTGCAAAGAGTTTTGAGAGAGACTATGCTTTTTCTTCCAAATAAATGTAAGTTCACCAATAAGAATGGTTAAACACCATCTTTTAGTGATGCCCCTAGTTTTTATCCAGCACATACTCCACCAATGGATATAACATGAAATTGATCCATTTTGTGTCATAATATAAGTATCAAAAGAGACGGATCGTATTAGAAAACTTAAATATTTTATATATAACGCATACTTTTGAGTGAATGCACTTATCAGCACTATTATGTATAAATCTATGTGATAAAATAACATGATGAAAATTTTCATGCCTCTGTTTTGGTACTTGCTTCAAGCCATACAAAGACTTAATCAATTAGAAAAAAATTCTTCTTATGTCCTGGCATAAAAAATCCTTCAGACCGATCGATAAACACGTCTTCATCAAGGGCACAATTTAAAAACACAGTTTTAACATCCGTTTGGTGTCTTTAAAGAAGCCAGTGCAAAAAGACTCTAATGGACATTATTTGTGGCATAGACGCAAGTATCAAAATAGTGTATACCCTCTTTTTGTCAAAAACCTTTTGCTTTGGCCTTAAGGGTTTATATAGACCCGGTCCGATCTCATCTACTTATTATGCTATAACGAGATTAACAAAGATATGCACAAGACTAGTATAAAAAGGGGGAAAATAATTTCGATACGGGTGCTCTAAAGAGGTTAGAAAAGAAAAGGTTGACCAATTGGTCGATGTAAAATGTTCAACATTGCGAGCTTATCAAGTCCACCCTACATTATGAGAAGTGAGAAGGCATTTGTATGCTTTATGACACACTTCATTGGGTTCGTACTCATAAGGAAATTGAGTTGTAGATCATTGGCGTTTAAGTTCGCGTATGTATGAGAATCAAGTGTTGTCAGCCCAGAAGTACGATTTGGGTTGTTGATTATTACTTTAACTACCTTGCCGCTACCTTTTTTCATTGTGGAAAGTTTTTCAGTGAACTTTCTAACTGAAACTTTTGGTAAGACTTAGCGACAATCGTTATGCAGTGATATAATTTGTCGCTAAAGGATGGTTAAAAACCATCTTTTCGTAAAGCCCCAATTTTGTAGAACAGTGGAAGTGTATCACACTAAAGCCCCTATATTTTTACCCAACACATACTCGGCCAATGGATATAACATAGAAGTTGATCCAGTTTTGTATTATAATATAAGTACCAGAAGAGATAGATCGTACTAAAAAGCTTAAATGTTTCATACGTAACACATACTTTTGCAAAAAAAGCGATTGATTCCAGCCTTAAAAGCCATGGACGAATGTATTGTAAGTTCAATCATATTAACAGAGTGCTAACACCCACGAGCTAATCATTAACCCTCTTGGTATACATGGATCGAAAGGGTTAGCACGCTCATACCACCGATACGGAAGCAGCTGAGCATATTCAGAATTACTGTAAGTAGCATAGCAAAAATTTAATCATCATAGTGAACGAATTTGAAAATTAATCCAATTAAATTGAAATTCAGACTTGAGTGGAGTCTCCAATCCACAAATCTAAGATAATTGAACAACTGATCAGAGGAGCTGAATAGGAAAATTAAGAATGTTTTTAACATAAAGGAGCTGAACCTATATCCTGGTACTTCATACATAGGCTGCCTACGTACCCTGAATCAATCAGGGATCAAGCTCGACGTAGTTCTGTTCCTTTTTCCTCATGTTTACATCAATCTGATAGAACTCTCAAAGAACATGCAGAATCCAGATTCTGCAATTCGCAGCGACAGTGGGGGAAGATCGTTCAGGTCATTAAACGAGCCTGTCGGTTACGCATCTGCGCTAGGGAAGACCGGATCTTTTGCAGCTTCTGACTCTGCTTTGGCTTCTTCAAACTCGGTTGGCGAGCTTTCAGTGTTTTGCTTTCTGGGTTTTCTTTTCTTGGTACCTTGGTCTGTTCTGGCATCGTACAGATGTCTCCCACGTTCTGATTCTTTGTAGAAACATCACCGTTTCGGTTCTTGTAGAGCAGTTGAGCGATGCCGTCCCTTCGAAGAAGAAGGTCCTCGGGATACTTTGCACGCAGCGATGGTGATTGCCCGCTCCAGCAAGGCAAAGATGTTTTCGCTTGCGATATCCGCGGGCGGCAACATCTCTTTCTTGTTCACTCTCAAGAACACACCGCTGGTATTGTAAGGGAACGAACTTGCAACTCACGGCTATAATCTCTCACCAAGCACAATGCTTTCCTCAATTACACACACCGTCACTCATCAAGGCCCATTATATATAGTGACCAGAAACTCGTGTAGTCCTAATCCAGTTGTGAGTAGGAATGTAAAACTAATCACAATACTATTCACAGTGTTGGGAAAGCCTTCCAAATTGGTATGGACGCGTGAATCCTAAGCTGTTATCAGGAATTCGGTTGCCAAGCCTAGTTGCAGAGTATCCCGTAGATGGTCGCGTCTCTCTTAGTTTCTAATTATATGACCAGAAACTACATCCTTCTCTTTAGGCTTAAAGAAGCATGCCATCACCAGTTATAATCAAGACACTGCTGCTGTTCATCCTCACCGTCATCATCAAGCTACAATCGATTTGAAGAAAACCGACGATGAGAGCTTCCCTAATCGATTCATGCAAAGGTGATGAAGAACGCCTCTGTCCAACGACTGCATGCCAGGAACTATCTCTTGAATTTGTACGTCAAGTTCCATGACTCTATACGTGCACACCGACTGCTCGATGAAATGCCCGAGAGAGGAGTAGGGTCCCGGAGAATACTGAATATTGATACTTGGTAACAGAAGAATTAGTATATGAAGGTCACATTAGGGCTGTGGATTGTCGATTATTCACCAGTAGGGTTAATTTATGTTCCAAATGCAAGCTCGCCTAACAAGAATGATTAAAACAATCTCTTAGTAAAATGAGCATTTATTAATCAACAAGGACATAACTTTGACTATTAACACCTAAAAAATACTTAAAGATATGATATGAACTTTCATAACTGCAGTAAATTAAAAAAAAAAACATGTATGAAACCCAAGATTAGTACTTTAAAAACGTTTATCTTTTCCAAAGCGATATACGAACTGATCTGGACTTAGTTTTTTAACATTCACTTTCATATATGTGAAAGACAAATATCATGTACAATAGTCGAAGATTAATGTGTCACAAATTATATGACTTTCCTTCTTTGTGTCGAAGCAATATATCGTTCGAGAGTACTCTACTTTTAGGGAAAATTAGTAAAAAGTGGGTTTTGGGGTAAAATTTTTTGGGGATGGTGGGTTTGTTTTGAAAACTTGTGAAAAAGTGGGGCAATTTTTAAAAATTTCAGAAAAAGGGGATGACTTGTGAAAAAATGGTTTTTTTTTCTAATGATGACTTTCCATTTCCCAAACTATCCCTCCCCCTGTTTATTCCCTTTCTTGATGGGAAGATGCGTTGGTGAAAAATGTCACCAAGAGAAAACAAAAGGCATAGGTACCCGAACAAATTAAAAGGTGGGAGTGGTACACTGTGCTTGCACAGTTGTACCACGTAGCTATGGGACATAGTGCAATTATCATAAAATGCTGAAACTCCACAGGAATATTTTCAGGACAATTCTAGAACTACTGTTAAAATTTTAGATTTTTCTGATATCGTTTAATATTTTTAATTTTTTCTGAAAGTTCAGTTACTCTAAAATTAGTTTGGAGCCCTTAAAATTCTTAATGAATTCTGGAAAATTTACAGTAATTATTTTATGATGTAAATAAGTTTCTGTTTATGTTTCATAATTTTTAGAGTTGATTTGATACTAATTTCATATCGTATTTGATTTAGCAAAACAGATGATTTTAAAATGGTTTCGTTACTTTTTAAATCCTATTTTCTGTTTCACGTGAAGCTATCATGAAAATTATGGGACTTTGATTTGCACTAGAAGCATTAATTGATCTTTTTGGGTTTTTTTTTCCTGGTATTTAAGAAAATTGTTTTTAATTTGAAAATATTTAAAAATTTAGAAAATTTATATTGTAACTTGTTATGCTGTTTTAAGGTACAAAAGCATTTTATAAGAATTTATTATCATTCTAGAGTGTTTTAATGCATTACAGAGTGTGCAAGGTTATCGGTTAACTAGGTTTAGCTGTTCGAGGAATCCGATTCGTTTTCGTTTACGTTAAGAGTATCGGAGTGAGTAATGATTAAGATTAAGCATTATATTAATAGTTTGTGAGGCTAGACTGAATTCTAATAATTAATTTTCCCATTTAAGTTAATTCGAGGTTTGAACAAGGTTGAATAACAGCGAGCGCATAACCTGGATCGAGGTAAAGGATTTTTATCTGAACCAAACTCTTCATATTTGATTTCGTATGTTCTCTTGATTTGTTATCGCTATTCTTTTGGATTCTGTTATTTTCATAAAGTCACATTATTTGCCTTGAAAACTCTGTTTTGAGCCTTACACGTTTATTGAAAATCATATTCGATGCTCTGTATTTATTTTTCGTTGTGTATCGATTTAATCATTGTACTATCAATAGGCTTAGAGACTCTTCATCATGTCGTTAATGTCATGTATCGATGAGAATCAGAGTACATGTGCCACTTAAAAATTGGGCTTCGAGAGTGAGGGTGAATGAGTTGATATAGGACAAAAAATACTATGATCTCGGACTCTTGTGCCAATCAATGTGCGTATTTTGATGAATGTTATTTTTTCATCGATTGACCTCATATTAATTAAGCATTAGAACTTCAGTTAGCAAAATGAACAATGTTTTCTTTTGTAATGAAAAGCACCGCGTTTTGTCATGTCTCAATTAGGCCGCATTTTTTTGGCCCAAATATACATGTAGGTGCTAAGGAGAAAATGATCCGCTTCGGAGTGTGTTTACCGATCAATTATAGAAGAACGGTGTAGAAGCACGGTCCGGGTGAAACTAGTCACTTTCTGCAGAAACACAAGTCATTTTATGCAAAAGTGCATGTCGGATTATGTCGATGCCCCAGTCTTTTTATGTAGAAATTACGGGCAGCAAAAGCGTTATTTTTGTTTCGGTGGGACTCCTAAAAAAAAGAGGACCTTGCTAAGGGGGTTGGGATTGAAGAAACGGATGCCGTTTAGCCATTTTGTGATGAAAAGTGCCGCGTTTTGTCACCTCTCAATTAGGCCGCATTTTTTCAGCCCAAATATACACGTTGGTGCCGAGGAGAAAATGATCCACGTCGGAGTGTGTTTACCGATCAATCATAGAAGATTGGTATAAAAGCACAGTCTGGCTGAAACACGTCCCATTCTGCCGAAACACAAGTCCTTTTATGCAAACGTGCATGTAGATTCTGCCGATGCCGCAGTCTTTTTATGCAGAAATTACGGGGGCACAAGCGCTGCTTTTGCTTCGGCGAGACTCCTAAAATAAGAAGAACTTTACATGCTAATACACTTTCCCTTACTAAGGGGGTTGGGATTGAGAGGTGACAAAACACGGCCTAACTGAGAGGTGACAAATTCAAAATGCGGCGCTTTTCATTACAAAATGGCTAACCGCATCCGTTTCTTCAATCCCAACCCCCTTAGCAAGGTCCTCTTTTTTTTAGGAGTCCCACTGAAGCAAAAGCAACGCTTGTGCCGCCCGTAATTTCTACATAAAAGACTGGGGTATCGGCAGAATCCGACATGCACTTTTGCATAAAATGACTTGTGTTTCTGCAGAAAGTGACTAGTTTCACCCAGACCGTGCTTCTACACCGTTCTTCTATAATTGATCGGTAAACACACTCCGAAGCGGATCATTTTCTCCTCAGCACCTACATGTATATTTGGGCCAAAAAAATGCGGCCTAATTGAGACGTGACAAAACGCGGTGCTTTTCATTACAAAAGAAAACATGGTTTATTTTGCTAACTGAAGTTCTAATGCTTAATTAATATGAGGTCAATTGATGCAAAAATGACATTCATCAAAATACGCACATTGATTGGCACAAGAGTCCGAGATCATAATATTTTTTGTCCTATATCAACCCATGCACCCTCACTCTCGATGCCCAATTTTTAAGTGGCACATGTACTCTGATTCTCATCGATACATGACATTAATGACGTGATGAAGAGTTTCTAAGCCTATTGATAGTACAATGATTAAATCGATGCACAACGAAAAATAAACACAGAGCATCGAATATGATTTTCAATAAACGTGTAAGGCTCAAAGCAGGATTTTCAAGGCAAACAAAGCGACTTTATGAAAATAACAGAATCCAAAAGAATAGCAATAACAAATCAAGAGAACGTACGAAATCAAATATGAAGAGTTTGGTTCGGATAAAAATCCCTTACCTCGATCCAGGTTATGCGCTCGCTGTTATTCAACCTTGTTCAAACCTCGAATTAATCTAAATGGGAAAATTAATTATTAGAATTCAGTCTAGCTTCACAAACTATTAATATAATGCTTAATCTTAATCATTGCTCACTCCGACATTCTTAACGTAAACGAAAACGAACCGGATTCCTCAAACAGCTAAACCTAGCTAACCGATAACCTTGCACACTCTATAACGCATTAAAACACTCTAGAATGATAATAAATTCTTATACAATGTTTTTGTACCTTAAAACAACATAACAAGTTACAATATAAATTTTCTGAATTTTTGAATATTTTCAAATTAAAAACGATTTTCTTAAATACCAGGAAAAAAAACCCAAAAAGAGCAATGAATGCTTCTAGCACAAATCAAAGTCCCATAATTTTCAAGATAGCTTCACGTGAAACAAAAAATACAATTTAAAAAGTAATGAAACCATTTTAAAATCATCTATTTTTGCTGAATCAAATACGATATGAAATTAGTATCAAATCAACTCTAAAAATTACGAAACTTAAACAGAAACTTATTTACATCATAAAATAATTACAGTAATTTTTCCAGAATTCATTAAGAATTTTAAGGGCTCCAAACTAATTTTAGAGTAACTGAAATTTCAAAAAATATTAAACGATATCAGAAAAATCTGAAATTTTAACAGTAATTCTAGAATTGTCCTGAGAATATTCTTGTAAAGTTTCAGCATTTTATGATAAATGCACAATGCCCCATAGCTACGCGGTACAACTGTGCAAGCACAGTGTACCACTCCCACCTTTTAATTTGTTCGGGTACCTATGCCTTTTGTTTTCTCTTGGTGACATTTTTCACCAAGGCATCTTCCATCAAGAAAGGGACTAAACAGGGGGAGGGATAGTTTGGGAAATGGAAAGTCATCATTAGGAAAAAAAAAATCATTTTTTCACAGGTCATCCCTTTTTCAGAAATTTTTAAAAGTTACCCCACTTTTTCATAAGTTTTCAAAACAAACTCACCATCCCTAAAAATTTTACCCTAAAACCTACTTTTTACTAATTTTCCCCTACTTTTAACACCTTAAAACACTAGTTACCAAACTACGTGGAAACAATCAATGGCGGGAGATGTCTTACACGCATAATATACGTAGCGCTGCCTGGAATCTATACCGGTGATTCAACAATTCGAGCACCAGTATTGAACTATATCTTCAACTGGGGCTACTTCGAGGATGCAAGAGATTCTGTCTTGAGCTCTGTTTTGCAATTTTCAAGGCAACGGATCATAAGCAAATCATATTGAACACTATCACAGATACCAAGAAGACCTGTAACGTTGATCGCAACTTTCTATTAATAATTTTTGGATTATACAGTGGCAAAAGGAATTTCTAAACTTTCTGAAAGAGATGTCGTGAAAATACACTATAGACACCCCATTTTTTTATGCCTCATTTTTTTACTTTATCTGTTGGCTTGATCTTAATTATTTGATTAGTCCAACCAGTTTGGGCATAATCCAGGTCAGACTCTAGATAGATAGAAGGTCTAGTTGTTGGGTTGACTTTCATTTTTTTTATGTCTGCCCCGAATTCAGATTAATTGCACATTTGATTTATTGAAATATATGATCTTTTCCTTCTAGAGTTGGGTCAAAAACTACTAGATGAGGGAAGGGAATCGGCCTGTTTTTCACTAAACCAGTCGGTTCTCTTAAGTGTTCCAACCGGTTCCTGTTTAAGCAGGCCCGCTCTTGAGGTATACCGGCCGGTAAGGTTGTTAATGACTTTTGGTCTTTTTAGTGTTACCTCTTATAGAGGTGAAAAGGACGACCCAATAGTCTCCTTCTGCATCTATACTGCTGCTAGACCTTTAATTAAAAAGGAAAAAAAAAACCCTTCTACCCCCACGAGGATAGTTAGTTTGAGAGAGAAATCTCACCCAAAGGCTGTTAGATTTCAATGGTAGCTAGATTAGCAAGAGAAACAGATTACAGATATAGAGTCGAGATTCATGTGGTTTCGTCATTGACATCGTGAATAATCTAGAATCGATATCCCCGTACACATACGGTTACAGGCCATCGTCCAACAACACCTAAACACCTACCCAAACTCAGACATCGTACACCCACCTCACTACACGAACCCGTCCACCTACAAATACCCAACACATGCAGAACCTGTATATCCGGACATACACAACCGCACCCCTCACCCAATATACAATCACACAACATTACCCCACATACCGCCGGCTACTGCCGGCAGTCACCGGCGACTGTCGGCGCCACCTCCGGCCGCCGGCCGCCGGCAGCCGGCTGCCACCGCCTGCAGCCACCTCCGGCCTCCGGCAGCCACCAGCCACCGCCGGCCACCACCACTGTCGACCCTTCGCTACGCCCCACCACCACCACCGCCACCGCAAACCACCCAAAAAAAAAGTCAAAATAAAAAGGGTTACCAAACATCAAAAAAAAAAAAAAAACTCAAAAAAAAAAGGTTATCAAACACTCACTTGTTTTTGTAAAAAAAATAAAAATTAAGCTACTCTTTAAAAACTGAAAACCAAAAAAAAAATTTGTCAAACGAACCCTTAGACTTCCGATTAGAATAGATTTCTAGTCCAGTAAGAGTTTTTAAAGCATTCAACTAGAAAACATTGAATTGATTTAGATCTCTACGAAACCGAGACTTAAGTCACTTCCCGTAGGGTTGATCGAAGTGTGGGATTTTGGTCCCGACCTGTTGTGTAGGGTGCGTAGGTCATGCAACCCCTGTTATCGAAATCAAACAAAACTTAAGTTTAGCTTGGGTTTTGTTTGACTTCATTTATGCATCTGGATAAAAATCACAAAAATCACATTACAAACAGTTATGAGTATATATGATGGGGTGCCTAACACCTTCACGTCATTAAATTTATTCTGGAAGAATCTCTGGTTTTGTAGATTAGAAAGTTTTAATTGAACATTTAGAATCAAATTTACGGTATTATGATTTTCTTCATTAAATAACTAATCAACCCTAAAAATAAGATAACGACTCGAGATAGGCCTAATCTTTTTCGAAGGCGGTTCGTTATACGCACAAAATGCTTCTTATCCACACGTACTCAACACTACTTATTACTTGTGCGGACATGAGGAAGCAGCTGACCACAGCCTACGTAACTGCCTATTATACAAAAATATATGGTCTACAATTTAAGCTCGCAACCACCATGAGCGCCAAAGAAATATCTCCTTCACGGGTTGGTGTTAAGATAATGCAATGACCTCTTACATGCGGTATTAATTGGCCAATGGATATAACATGAAACTGATCCATTTTGTGTCACAATATACATTCCGGAAGAGACAGATCATGCAAAAAAACTTAAATTCTTTTAAATATGACACGTACGTTACAAAAACAATTAATTCAATCCTTAGAAGCCACGGACTAGTGACGCATAAGCTGGACCATATCAACGGATCGCTTGTACCCATAAACGAATTATTAACCCTTTTGATATATCTAGATGAAAACGGTTAGTTAACTGATATACCAAGAAGATAGAAGCAGTTGAGTATATTTCGAAATACTCCTAGTAGCATATTGAAAATTTAATCATCATACGAGTGAATTTGAAGATTGACTCAATCAAATTAAAATTCAGACTAGACTACAGTCTCCAATCCACAAATTTAAGATAACTGAATAAGTAATCGATCAAGAACCTGAAAACAAAAACAAATTAAAGAATATTATTTTAACATAAAGGAGCTGAACCTATATCCTGGTACTTCATACATAGGCTGCCTACGTACCCTGAATCAATCAGGGATCAAGCTCGACGTAGTTCTGTGTCATGTTTACATCAATCTGATAGAACTCTTAAAGAACATGCAGAATCCAGATTCTGCAATTCGCAGCGACAGTAGGGGAAGATCGTTCAGGTCATCAAAGGAGCCCGTCGGTTTCGCATCTGCGCTAGGGAAGACCAGATCTTTTGTAGCTTCCGACTCTGCGTTGGCTTCTTCAGACTCGATTGGCGAGCTTTCAGCGTTTTACTTTCTGGGTTTTGCTTTCTTGGTGCCTTTGTCTGTTTTGGCATGGTACAGATGTCTCCAACGTTCTGATTCTTGGCAGAAACATCACCCTGTCGGTTCTTGTAGAGCAGTTGGGCGATGCCGTCCCTTCGAAGAAGAAGATCCTCGGGATACTTGCACGCAGCGATGGTGATTGCCCGCTCCAGCAAGGCAAAGATGTTCTCACTCGCGATATCTGCCGGCGGCAACATCTCTTTCTTGTTCACTCTCAAGAACACTTGATGACCGCTGGTATTGTAAGGGAACGAACTTGCAACTCACGGCTATAATCTATCACCACGCACAATGCTTTCCTCAACTACACACACCGTCACTCATCAAGGCCCATTATATGTAGTGACAATAAACTCTTGCGCAGTCCTAATCCAGTTGTGTGTAGGAATGTAAAATTAATTATAGTACTATTCACAGTGTTGGGAAAGCCTTCCAAATTGGTATCGTCGCTTGAAGCCTAATGCCCCGCAATTTTAATTATGGAGGCTAACTTTAGAAGTAATGCAACGCAGGCGCCTAATGGACGCTTAACAGGCGATGAATGGACAAGGTCTCCAGAATGTTCTATACTCTTCTTGTACATAAGAGATAGATCTAAAGAAGATTCTAGAATGGTAGAGAACCTTGTAAATAGCTAGAGAATTCTAGAAGCGGAATATGATCCGTAGGATGAAATGTATCTCCACCGTCCGTCGAGAGGTGGACTAGTATAAATAGCCGAGGCCTCACTTAGCCAAATCACACAAGTATTCTTGTACACAAGCAATACAAGCATACATTCTCCCAAACTCTCTCTTGTTCTTCTTTGTGCTTTTGCTTCTGGCATCGCCCAGCCCGAGTGAAAGGCTGACTTAGCACGAGCAAGGGGCTCACTAGCTAAGTGCCGCATGGTTCGACGTAGCGAGGAAGTTCGGTCCGTGACAGGTGGTATCAGAGCTTGGTTACGAGGGGTCGTGCCAAGCAAGGAGCAACAATGGCAAGCAAGGATACTAGTGTGGGAGCATCCGGAGTTGCCAAGGAGAATGTCATTGTGGAACGTGGGCGAGATCCACTACCACCCACCGGTAGGAAGAAGGGTGGTCGTGGCCAAAGCAAGTCAAGAGATACGATCGCTTCCTTGGATGGACGAACGTGTGTCTTGGAGGAAACCATAGGCGATGTGAAAGACCGCTTGGGCTTCGTCGAGAAAAACCTCCAAACCTTGGAGGATCATGTGTTGGAGGAGCTCGAGTGGCTCAAGAAAGCCGTGATGGGTTAAGATGAACTGCGCACTCGATTCATGGAGTTGTTCACGAATCTTCAAGAACAACTCGACGTGGTTAAAGTTGGCATGGAGGAGACGAGGCAAGAAACGGCCATGTGCAAGAGGGCCATTGCGGGTGGAGCCATCGTCACTCATAGTCCAAGGGTGGATGCGCCAAAGCAGAAGGAATTTGGTGGCAAGCAAGATGCAAAGGAGCTAGACAACTTCATATGGCATATGGAGCGCTACTTTGAAGGTGCTAGCATTATGGATGAGAAGGCTAAGGTAAGGACTGCCACCCTCTATCTCACTGACACGGCTACTCTAATGTGGCATAGGAAGCACAATGATATCAAGAAAGGCTTGTGCACCATAGACACTTGGGATGTGTTCAAGAAAGAGATCAAGAGGCAGTTTTACCCCAAGAACGTTACCTATGAAGCAAGGAAGAAATTGAGGGAGTTGAAGCATAAGAGTAGTATCCATGATTACGTGAAGGAGTTCACTACTCTCATGCTCCAAATTCCCAACATGACGGAAGAGGACCTCCTCTTCAACTTCATTGATGGCCTCCAAAATTGGGCTAAGCAAGAACTTTAACGCCGAGGCGTGAAGGACATTGACGAGGCCATTGCGATGGTGGAGTCGTTAATGGAGTATGCAAGAGTGGGGGACTCCTCGAAGGGAAAGAATGCACAAGTGGCTTCGAAAGGTAACCACGCCAAAGGTGGGGGAGACAAACCCAAGGCATGGAACAAAGGGAATAACCAAGCCGGCACTAGCAAGTCCGAAGGCCATGGCAAGCTAGAGGAGAGGCGAGCCAAGAGTAAGCTCAAGGAGGAATGCTTTTTCTGCGGAGGGCCGCATTGGGCAAGGGATTGCCCATGACAAGGCAAGTTAAATGCCTTGGTCGAGGAGAACGAGGAGCCCAATAATGGAGCTGTACATATGGGCTCACTCCAAATCCTAATGCCTTACATGCCAAAGCCGTGGCGAAGGTCCCAACGGGTGAGGGACAAACTTCTACGGGCAAGGGGTTGCTCTACGTGGAGGCCAGGCTGAATGGGAAGCCCACGCAAGTGATGGTTGATACGGGGGCAACCCATAACTTCGTCACAATGGAAGAGGCCAAGTGGCTAGGCCTCAAAGTGGTTGGCGGTGGAGGATGGCTAAAGTCCGTCAACACCCACGCAAAGCCTCTACAAGGTGCGGCATGAAAAGTAGAGATGTGCCTTGGTCCGTGGAGGGGCTTAGTGGATTTCTCGGTGGCCCCAATGGATGACTTCAAGGTCATGATAGGCCTTGACTTCTTGCAGCAAGTGAATGCCTTCGTGTAGCCTTATAGCAATGCGATGCATATCATGGAGAAGGGAGCGCCGTGTGTGGTGCCTATGTCTGCGGGGACGTCTAGCGCCAAGACCCTATCATCCATGCAGCTGTCGGCGATGCAACTTGTGGAGGGAGTCAAGAAAGGAGAGGCAACCTACTTGGCGGCCCTAAAGATGGAGGACAATGTGGGGGAGTCAACCGAGCCACTACCATGGGAGATTGAAGAAGTCCTTGGAGAAAACAAGGACGTGATGTTGCCCAAGTTACCAAAGTGGCTTCCACCTAGGAGGGAGGTGGATCATCAAATTGATCTCCAGCAGGGGCCAAGCCACCATCAATGGCACCATATAGGATGGCATCGCCAGAGTTGGAGGAGTTTACGGAGACAACTTACTGAGCTAAAGGAGGCAGGATATATCCAACCTTCCAAAGCTCCCTATGGAGCACCGGTCTTGTTTCAAAAGAAGCACGATGGATTGTTGCGGATGTGCATCGACTATCGGGCACTTAACAAGGTGACGGTCAAGAACAAGTATCCAATTCCATTGATCGCGGATCTTTTCGATCAACTTGGAAGGGCTAAGTTCTTCACCAAATTGGACCTAAGGTGGGGGCATTATCAAGTTCGCATAGCCGAAGGAGATGAACCCAAGACCACATGTGTCACAAGCTATGGAGCGTTCGAGTTCTTGGTCATGCCGTTCGGCTTGACCAACGCCCCAGCCATGTTTTGCACACTCATGAACAAGATATTCCATCCTTACCTTGATTGGTTCGTGGTGGTCTATCTCGATGACATTGTGGTGTATAGCAACACATTAGAGGAGCACGTGGAGCATCTCAAGACGTGTTCGAGGTGTTGCGAGAGAACGAGCTTTATGTCAAGCGGGAAAAGTGCTCGTTCGCTAAGGAAGAGGTGCACTTCCTTGGTCACATCATCAAGGGCGGAACGCTTCAGATGGATGAAGAGAAGGTGAAGGCGATCAAGGAGTGGGAGGCACCCACAAAGGTCTCCGAGCTACAGTCATTTCTTGGCCTAGCTAATTATTATTGGCGGTTTATCAACGGCTACTCAGCCAAGGCAGCCCCGTTAACGGACCTACTCAAAAAGGGGAAAACGTGGGAGTGGTCCAAGAGGTGCCAATCTGCCTTCGAAGGGTTGAAGGAGGCAGTGACGGAAGAGCCAATTCTAGCTCTTCCCGATCACACGAAGGTGTTCGAGCTACAAACAGATGCATCCGACTTTGCAATTGGAGGAGTGTTGATGCAAGAAGGACATCCAATAGCATTTGAAAGCCGCAACCTAAATGACACCGAGCGGAGGTACACGGTGCAAGAGAAGGAGATGACCGCAGTGGTTCATTGCTTACGCACGTGAAGGCACTACCTGTTGGGAACTCGATTCTTGATCAAGACCGACAACATAGCTACTAGCTACTTCCAATCTCAAAGGAAGTTGAGTCCGAAGCAAGCTAGGTGGCAAGATTTCTTGGCCGAGTTTGACTACGTGATATAGTACAAGCTGGGCAAGGCCAACTTAGTAGTGGATGCCTTAAGTCGGAAGGCAGAATTGGCGGCTATGTCAAAGGCAAAGGGAGACATCCTAGAGGGAATCAAGGAGGGAATGGAGCATGATCCCTTAGCCAGACAACTCCTCAAGCTTGCGGAGAATGGGCAAACCCAACAATTTTGGGTGGAAGATGGCCTTCTCTACACGAAGGGCCAACGGGTGTATGTTCCCAAGTGGAACAACTTGAGGAAGAAGATCATTCGAGAGTGTCATGACACTCCGTGGGCAGGTCATCTGGGGCAATGACGGATATACGCCTTGGTGGAGGCGTCATACTACTGGCCCCAAATGAAGGACGAAGTGGAGGCGTACGTGAAGACTTGTCTTGTGTGCCAACAAGACAAGGTGGAGAACCAATTGCCAGCAGGATTACTCGAGCCTTTGCCCATCCCCGCACATCCGTGGGAGAGTGTAAGCATGGACTTCATTACATGCTTTCCAAGACGGAGGGCTATGGCTCGATTATGGTTGTGGTAGACCGGTTTTCCAAGTACGCAACTTTTGTAGCATCCCCAACCGACTGCACAGCGGAGGAAGCAGCTCGGTTATTTTTTAAGAACGTGGTGAAGTATTAGGGGCTACCGAAGATTATAGTGAGCGACCGAGACCCAAGGTTTACGGGGAAGTTTTGGACGGAGTTGTTCAAACTCCTTGGCTTGGAGCTGCACTTCTCAACAAGCTTTCACCCTCAAACTGATGGACAGACAGAACGGGTGAACGCTCTACTTGAGTGTTACTTGCAGCACTTTGTTAGTGCCAACCAGACGGATTGGGCGAGAGTTTTGGACATGGCTCAGTTTTAGTACAATTTGATGAGGAGCAAGGCCACGAACCAAAGTCCTTTTGAGATTGCCATAGGGCAACAACCGCTCACTCCCCTTGCATTGGCGGACGACTACAAGGGGAGAAGCCCATTGGCGGCGTAAGTGACAAGGTCGTGGAACAAGCATGCGGACGTGGCGCACTTTTACCTTGACAAAGCCGAGCGCAAGATGAAGAAGTGGGCCGACAAGAGGTGGCGGCCAGAAGAGTACAACCTTGGGGACATGGTAATGTTAAAGCTGCTTCCGCAACAGTTTAAGTCTTTCAGGAAAGTACACAAAGGGCTGATTCGAAAGTACGAAGGACCCTTTCCCATCGTGGCAAAAGTTGGGAAAGTATCCTATCGGTTGGAGTTGCCGCCAAAGTTGAAGATTCACCCAGTCTTCCATGTCAGTTTACTAAAAACCTCATTATGACGACAAGGAAGACCCAAGCCTTGGAGAAAATCATAGGGTACCAACAACAGTGGTGAAGTCTTATGACAAAGAGGCCGAGTATGTGCTTAGCGACAGGCTCGAATGAAGGCGAGGAGTTCCACCAACGCGGCACTACTTGGTGAAGTGGAAGGGATTGCTAGAAAGAGAAGCTACATGGAAATCAGCAAATGATCTTTGGCAGTTCCAAGACATCATAGATCGATACCGCGAGGAGGTTACGACGAGGGCGTCGCGAGATTAGGTAGGGGAGAATGTCCCGCAATTTTAATTATGGAGGCTAACTTTAGAAGTAACGCCATGCAGGCGCCTAATGGACGCTTACGAGGCCATGAATGGGAAAGGTCTCCAGAATGTTCTATACTCTTCTTGTACATAAGAGATAGATCTAGAGAAGATTCTAGAATGGTAGAGAACCTTGTAAATAGCTAGAGAATTCTAGAAGCGGAATATGATCCGTAGGATGAAATGTATCTCCACCGTCCGTCAAGAGGTGGACTAGTATAAATAGCCGAGGCCTCACTTGGCCAAAACACACAAGTATTCTTGTACACAAGCAATACAAGCATACATTCTCCCAAACTCTCTCTTGTTCTTCTTTGTGCTTTTGCTTCTAGCATAGCCCAACTCAACTGAAAGGCTGATTTAGCACGAGCAAGGGGCTCACTAACTAAGTGCTACACGGTTCGCCGTAGTGAGGAAGTTCGGTCCGTGACACTAAGTTGTTATCAGGAATTTGGTTCGAAAGCCTGGTTTGCAGAGTATCCTGTAGATGGTGGTGTCTCTCTTAGTTTCTAATTATATGACCAGAAACTACATCCTTGGCGGGCTTCTCTTTAGGCTTAAAGAAGCATGCCATTACCAGTCATATTCAATACACCGATGCTATTCATCCTCATCGTCATCGTCATCACCAAGCCACAATCGCTTTGAAGAAAACCGACGATGAGAGCTTCCCAAATCGATTCATGCAAAGGTGATGAAGAACGTCTCTATTCAACGACTGCATGTTAGCAACTATCTCTTTAATTTGTACGTCAAGTCCCATGACTCTATACATGCACACCGACTGTTCGATGAAATGTGTGTGCTTGAGTTATGTGTATCAGTATATGTTTGTGCAGTGTGTGTGTACATGTGTGTATGGACGGGTGGGCATGAAGTATATGTATTAGGTTTGTGCAGGAGTGTGTGAGGGTGTTCTTTGTGTATTGTGTGCGCGCGCAAGGTATGTGTGTGTACACAGTGTGGTACGGTATGGTGCATAATATACTCGGGAGGTGTACCTTGTGCTTGTTTGTTTTACTTTGTGCATTGGTGTGTGCATGGTGTCTGAGAGGGCGGGGATGGTCAACCGTGTGAGTGTGTATTGTGAATGAGGGTTGGTGTGTGACGGCCATGGAGTAGTTTTATGGCCATACTCTACTTCAATTTAGGTTTCCAATATATACATATTCCAGACAAAGGATTTGGCAACGCTCAGGGGGTGCGACGAGGTGTAATGCAGTCTGGTCGGTGCATGATGACTGTGCGTTTGTCTCGTGCCAAGGTATGAGTATTAGGTTTCTAAATGGAATTTGAAAGAAGGAAAGATGACCTCGTAGCGAAGTGATTCGTTCTAGAAAAGCTTCGAGTGGCTTGGACAGTTATTTTGGTCAGATCTAGCAAGCGATCATCGTGTTGGATTCTGGTATCAAGAAAATGTGTAGCGTTAATATAAGTGACCTTTCGATTCATCTAGTGATTTTATATACCACGTATAAGTTATCAATTTTTGAAAAATTATTGTTTGTCATAAATGAATTGCTTTTGTGACATTTATTTGTTTCTTAAGTGAAAAACTTTTTATCAAATTGATTCGTTCTAAAGGAACTTAGAGTGGCTTGGTGCAGTTCTTTTGGTCAGATGTAGCAAGCGATTATTGAATTGGATTCTGGTATCGAGAATATGCGTAGCATTAATATAAATGACCTTTCGATTCATCTAGTGATTTCATATATCATGTTTATGTTATCAATTTTTAAAAAATCATTGTTTGTCATAAATGAAATGCTTTGATGACATTTATCTGTCTCTTAAGTGAAAGAACTATTTATCGAATATGAAATGCTCTTATCGACACTTATTACAGTGTTAAAAACCAGACTGACATCTAAACGATTGTTTGTGAAATTCAGTTGAAATGCCTAGTGCAAAGTATGATGATTGCTGAATTTGTCATATTTTTTTGGGAGAAAAGAAATGTTTCAGAAGAATATTAAAGTGAATTAGGATGGTTTGACCTTCAATGTTTCAAGGAGTTGGTTTACATTGAAATGGGCGGTTTTTGCTTACTCAGTTGTTTTACCCAAAACCTAACTCGTTAGATATTGTGTAACGCTCCCGAAAATTTGGAGCTCCGCCACTCCAAACCCTCGGGTCGTTAACCTACCGGATCACATCCAACATGTCCAATCCGACACTTACTCTAAATCATCCAATTCAGTATCAACTCAGATTTATCAAAATACTAGATTACAAGCTATTTAGCTTAAACTATTACAGCTTAAGTCCTTCGCAATTCAAAATTTCTAAGAAACAAATTAGCAATACCCACCCGCGCAGGAGTCTCGCTATATAATTGTGATGGGCTCGTCGGAAACTCACTCAGACTCTAAACTTCATTCCCGAGCAACCTACTGTTGATCCAAACCTGCAGAAAGAAATCAAACGAGGGGTGAGCTTTTAAGAGCTCAGTAAGGTCGTACAAGGACTACCAACAGGATTACAAGCGATTCCAAAGAATCCAACTGACGAAACTTCCCAGAATACTTCAGATGGTCAAAAACTCAATGATTTCCAAAAGGATTAGAACTCATCAGAAAATAGGTACCAAAATAAACCAGAACAAACATGACGGATTCCAAATCAATCAATAACAGATCATTTCTGGAGTACAGTGAATATTTTCCCAAGGGTTTCAAAACGTACACAGATCATCTGAGACACTTCTTTCCAAAATACACTGAAGATTTCTCTAAAACATTTCAACACGAGCACAAATTATTTCAGAACATACTTTCCACTCATTTCCGTAAAAGTCACGGTAGTATACAGAGCAGATAAAATCAAAAATCAACGTTGATCATGGGTGGTCGCGATGCCATACCGATAAAGCACAGAAATGTACACATGCATGATGTGCCAGAATACTAGTCCATTTAGGTACTCGCCTGCATTCCATGCAGGATTCAGACTAGCCTTATAACGTCCGCCTCAGAACAGAATAGATTCTAAGGTCAACACATAAAAAATCAACAATAATAATGAGATTTAACATAAGCTCAAATCACTAGAATCAGATCGGAGTTTTAATAACCCTAACATACTGAATAAGTTATCATTCGGAATTTCCAGAAGAAAACCACAAATAAACAGCAAAATGATTACAAATAGTTATCAAATTTAGACACAACAATTCGGAGGAATGGATAGAAAAAAAATTATCAAATTTTCTCAGCACGCAATCACAGGCGAGCATCACAAGATTTTTAAATAATCGATTAAGGTTTGACATTGGGGTTTCTGGGCCATAACATATTGATATCAGTACACAATTCAGAGTTTGACATTAATCATAAATGTATTGAAGGAATACTTATGAGTATGAGTTATCAAAACAAGGGTTCGGACGAAAGTCCTTATGCAGGGTTCAGATAGAATCCCTTACCAGGATCCGCAGCTAATTTATCCTGTCCGGAAGTTTTTAGCTTTAACTTAAATGAGATGAATAAATCATCAGAACATAGTCTACATCATAATATTATAACTTAATATGAACTCACACATGATCCGAAAATGAACCTCCTTCACTGCGTACGTAAAATTACTCGAAATGCCCTTAGGTGCAAAATTACCAAAATGCTCCTCTCAGACTTGAATTACCCAAACAGCCTTCCCGTAAGTAGAATCGCTAAAATAACCTTTCTGTATGTGAATTTATGCAAAAATACCTTTTATAGGTCAAATTACCAAAATACCCCTTCGGGGTGGCAAATACCAAAATACCCCCTGTTACACTTAAATCATCAAAATGATCTTTCTGTAAGTCAATTCACTAAAATATTCTTACCGCATGTAACTTTACTAAAAAATACTCTTTATGGGAAAAATTATCAAAATACCCCCCTTCGGGGTGGCAAATTACCAAAATGCCCTTGAGGGTTTTCAGCACTGAAAAATATCTTAAAATTCTATTTAAAGCATCCTGATATCATATCTGGCCTAAAAAGTATTTTCAAGAATTTTCTTTCAAAAATCCCAAACCGGTGTCCGGACCGAGCACTAAAAGGCTAGTTTCGAAAAAAGTACCTATTGGGCTTAGAATGTCACAAGATTTTAAAGAACGACTCATACCAGTAAAAAAGGGTTTCCATAAAATTTTCAGATTAAAATAACTTGATGTACTATGCTAAATAATTCGATAAATGTCTTTAATTGATACCCCAATTTAGTGCCTTTTAACAGGCCCCAAAAATTTCTGAAAACTTCTAGAGCGTAGTTCGACTACACTTTTACACTTTGTCTAATTTTGGCTCTAACAATTTTTTATAAATTCGTGAAAAACAAAACTGCCTAAAGTAATTTATGCTTTCATACACTTACTATTTAGATTGTCACACACTAAAACACATTTTTTCTCACACTCTTCATCTTCCTCTTCCTGTTCACTGCCGAGATACCCATCACACATCCACACATACACTTCACAAACACACACTACTTCACTTTCAATACAACCCAAATCCCTAGGAATTCACTACACTAACTTAAACTCACTCACTTACACATAATTATATGCAAATCATCCACCCACTAATTCACTAAACCTCATACACTATTTTCCTTCACACTGCCAAATTGATTAACACACAATTCTCTCACACACTCCTTGGCCGTCCATTGAAGACCCAAAATTCACCCCATATTTTCATAAACACACATCAACCCACAAGATTATTCATTTAACCACCCCAACACACATTAACCCACATAGTCTCACAGCACACACACACTCTCATGCTTCACGTACACTGCGCACAACACAGCAGCAAGCTGGCTACTGTGTTTCCCTCTCCCTAGACCTGGCAAACATCCGCCCGTACCCGGTCAAAAATCCCGGGTATGGGTACCTATTTTTACTACCCGTGAAAATCTAACCCGTACCCGAACCGACCCGTAATTTTCAGGTCGGTTCGGGTCGGTTTACGGGTTACCCGGGTTTGCCCCGTTTTTCAAACTATAAATACAATCAAATGTGCCCTAAAACTTCTCACTTTCATTTTTCTTCGGTCTTCACCATTCTTCTCACTTCTCATACCGCCGCCGCCGCTCGTTCTTCTCTGTCGCCGCCGCCGCTCGTTCGAGATCTACCCCACCACTACCCTTCATGCCTTCACTCCATCAATCTGATACCGCAGCCACCGATCGAGTGACCGACCGTAAGCCTTTGTCTCTCCGTCGCCGATTGTTTCTCTGTCTACCGTGCTCCATCGCTGATCTTCTCTCCATCGCCAGATCTATTGTTGAACCGTCGCCGGTCTTCTCTCCTTCGCCAGATCTATTGTTGAGTGTTGACCGTCGCCACAAGATCACTGATCATTTTCTTTATTCAAGAATCGTGACCTTGTAATTTTTTTTTCTTCGTTTATTTTTTGTTTCTTCAAGAATCCTGATCTTCATTTTATCGACGTTGTGTAATAGATGTTAATGGAGATCGATTATTGTAATTGGCAATATCGATCTATGGTTGACAGAATGACAGTCGCCACTAGATCTACTGATCTTGAATTTTTTCTAGTCCTATTTTGTATATTCATGATTCCTGATCTTGATTTTATGTTTGTTGTGTAATAGATCATAATGGAGATTGATTATTGTAGTAATTAGCAATGTTGAAGATCTGATTTTGTGTAATAAAAGAAGAAAGAAAGGAGAAGAAAACATTTAAGAAGAAATGAATATTTGTTTCAAAAAAATTGTAAATTTTAATGTTTTACCCGCGGGTAATACCCTACCCGCTTGGGTAGGGTACGGATCCAGGAAAAGTCTACCCGAAAATCATTTACCCGACCCGTTTTTACCCGGACCCGATCGGATTTTACCCGTACCCGGCGGGTATACCCGTTTGCCAGGTCTACCTCTCCCCATCATTCTTTTATGCTTATTAAAGTATCTAACACACTCACAATATTCAAATTCCATTTCTCCCATTCCCCCATAATTAAACACAAGTATTTCTTTACACAAGAATACACGCAGCACGCAGTAAAGACACGCTAACAGTTTGTGTGCTTACCCTTGGAGAACTCTCTCACAGTCTCCCTCTTCCTCTTGGATTTGCTGTCTGCACTCCTCCTTTTCCTCTCTGTTTTTGTTTTCCTTCCCCTGCTCTGTTTCTTCTCCTCTCTGTTTTCTTTTTCTGATCTCGCGGTCTGCTTTTCTCTTTTCTTTTTCTCTTTCTCCATCCGAGGCTCCCTTATCCCCAAGAGCCATTATTACACTCTTTAATTAGCTTAGCTTAGTCATGTAAGCTAGTAGGAGATGGCTCCATGTGTAATCATCTTCCCAAAAATTTGACACCTAGCTACAAATTTTCTCAATTTACAAAAATAGCCCTCTATTTTTCCAAAATTACAAAAAATATTCCCAAAATTTTAAAACTTACGCTCTTACCCCAAAATTATTTTAAGCTCCAATACGTTAGAAATACCCAGGCATTGCCCAAAATATCGTCCGTTTATTTTTCGGAGCACTGATGGTTATTTAACCCGCTCCCAAAGTTTGGGATATTACATTCTCCCTACCTTATAAAATTTTCGTCCTTGAAATTTGCTATCGGATATCCTATCACTTATCACATCCACGTATCACGCTTCCATTGCTGAACTTTGATACTTATCTCATAGTAGTTAAGCTACCTCTGACTTCCGCACCCAGATTCTTGTCCTGCGAGTACCCATGTGCAACTATTTGAATCCAAATCATAACACTAATCTGAAACCCTATCGAGTATTCACTTCACTCTAACTATTCTAGAACTTCACGAATGATCACTTAACGGGTATATATCCCACTGAGCAAAACCTACACCACTCTGAATTCAATGCATCCAAGTCAAACTAAATCAAATTCTAATACCAGAGCTTCCACCTAATTGTATTGTTTCTACATCAGAGACTCTATCGTTGTACAGTCCACTCAATGATGGTAAGCTTACTTCGAGCTTGAGGTGTACTAAAATACCGAACGATGGTCATACCCAACTTACACTGCACACTTTAATACCTCAAAACAACAAGTCTAACTTATTGTCGAGTTCATCACCGAGAGGCATGTTATCTTAACACAACGCGAAATATGATTTTGCACTCACGTGTCTTGCACTTCCACAAAGTTTAAAGCCCTAAATTATAATATCACTTCTGATTCACAGTCACATTATTTACAAACATATTATAATCTTATCCTTCAATCATCTGTGTCAGCTAAACCGTTAAAATCCTCCGGTTCCAGAAAGCAAACAACCTACTGTCTATTATCATGTGTTCAGCCAAGGTTCCAATCATACTCCAAGTCATCAAATAGCTTTCTAAATCTTATCCACATTCTCAAAACCTACTCTCACTTATAGATTATCTGAGCCTTAGGAATCTACCTAATCTCATATCTAGGTAGGGAAATGATGCAAATAATAATAATAATAATAATAATAATAATAATAATAATAATAATAATAATAATAATAATAATAATAATAATAATAATAATAATAATCGCAATCAGGCAATCAAAACACAAAAATCTTTAACAAAAATCATGCATATTGGCTCTAGGGGTTCACAATAGAATTCTGTGACATTTCAGAAGCGACAGACACAGAAACGATGATATAGGTCTGACGAAGCAAAGTCAACCCAACGACTCGGAGCAATCAGAATCGAAAAGAATTATTGGTGCTTTATAGGATTCGTAGCTTTCCCATGGCCAATGGGTCAGATACTACCCCATCAAGTCCAAATAGACTCAAAAGGACAGATAAATATCTCAAAAACGAATAAGACGACTCGGCATGAATGACGTCTTCTCTGACATCTTAGCTTAAGCTGACATTCAATTAAGTCGTCTTTGAATTTAATATACAGAAGAATGAATGAGATGACAGAGTAAAATTCCAGATTCCTTCCTGTGCCCTTAAATTAAATTTTTAGTCTCAACCCCAGTCATTTTCCAAAATACTATTCCTATTCATAAATCAAATTACCAACCTAACTACTGGTCATACCTTATAAACTTCCCAGATACGACTAGGGTTCTGCTTAACAATACACGGATGCGTGATTAGCAAATCACCAATTCATACCTAGTATGATATCAAAATCCTGAACAACAAATGGAGTGGGGTCCATATAAAGATCTCTATCCCAACCATAAACTGTACATTCACAGAGAACCACAAACAGTTGAAGACTTCCCCAATGGAGTACTTATCACACTATCAGTTCTTAAAGGGCGGATTTTCATCCTCAATCTCTATGCCAAAGTAACAGATGTAAAGAAACATGACGTTCATAACTTAAATAGTATACACGCATCTAATGGGTTAACCTATAAAGTGCCTGACACCACGTAATCAAACGTGACAAAATCCTAAGCGGACATTGTACAAAATTTAGTTGATGTTCTGGGCCTCTGCCCCTACCAACCTTGTCCTCTTTCTTACCGAGGTATACTACTCACTGTTACACCTACATTAGGCACACAATTTATTACTTCTCACAAATAGATAGTTTCAAACTTAATGCTTCACGCTATCATGCTTAACACATTATCCAATCACTTTATTGCATAACTCCCACTCTAACTTTTCTCATACCTGACACATGGGGTGGCCGAAAAACTGACTCGCCACCTTGACCAGTACTCTAGGTAAGTCAAACTTTGAAACTCTACGATGGTTCGACTCTAGTACAATGATCTGGTCGAGTGCCTTCACCCTGCGCTCCCTTACATCCCATATTATGCATCAATCGAATTTTCAGAATTCTGTCCAGATCACAATATAACCAAACCGAAGTGGCCCTGAATTGATTCTTTTAATTTTAGGCACCGTGCTATGCTGATTGTAAAAATTGCTGACGCCTGTTAGTTTCTACAAATCTGTTCAAAAAAAATTCTTATTTATCTCCCTTGCATCCACCCTTTGTTTACTCGTGCCTTCCTCCATTGTCATACTTAGACTGTTCAGAACACATGCCAAATAAATAAATCCCATATAGCTCGTCAATCGAACTGGGATCACTCTATCTCTTAGTCTAGGCCTAAGCACCCCACTTAGGCTTCCGGCGGTTATCTGCCTCTATCAATAACATTATTCCTGCATATCTAGCAAAACAAGACATTTTGTCTTAATCTTGTCTATTAACTCTAAATCTGTTATTTCACATTAACAGCTCCCTCACATTGTTTATGAAATCTCACAAAATACCGGTCAAAATTATTCTCTAAAAGGTTCCCAAATGACATAAATCAATTTTTGATAAGTCAGATTCTTCGATACTCTTTCCACCCCTAATCGACCTCACCTCTCAGTTTATATCCAACAAATTCAATCTTTCGTTACTTCACTCACAGTTGCTCAAAATTTATATGATCAGTTGCTCAAAATTTTCTCCATTTTGCTAATCCAATTCGTTGTCTCTATAGGGTTCATAACTCCTTGTAGCTAGTCATTTCATCTGTTAAGGTCACCAAAATACTCCCATCTCGAGGTTATGGTTGTGGTTGGGCCAGATTCTATGTCATCAAAGTTGGAATCGAATTCATAGTGTTCAGAATCGCAACCATCAATTCTAGGGTTCTGCTGTTTCCCCTATTAGATAGAGATGCCCCTCCATAATCAAAAAAATCTCCATACAGTACAACAGGGGTGCAACTTGGGCCGAGCAACCCGTGGACAACCCGTGCTAGCCCGCAAAAATATGGGCATGGACTTACTTTTGTAATGACCATGGTGGACATGGGCTCAAAACTTTAGGCCCGCCAAAAATATAGACTGGACATGGGCAAAGGTTTCTACAAGCCTGTCCAGTCCGTGGGAAAACCAGCCCGTCTAACTATTATATAATGTAAATTAAAATATATTTACTTTATATATATATATATATATATATATATATATATATATATATATTTATGTTACAATATATTTATTTTGTTTCCTTTAGTCATTAAAAATCATGGATCACATAAGTCTATGCAATTTTGATCGTCAAACTCTTAACCTAATAGAATATAATTTCTTTTTTGTACTTTCTGAACTCTCAACCCCTACTTCGATAAAGTCAAAGCTTAAAAGCCAAAGATATGCTCATATTCTTGTCTTATTTTTCTGAATCAGGTTGAACGACGGTTCCCACTTTTTGTTCATGTCTAAAGATCTTTTGAAAACTTTACTTTTCATACTTTATTTCTTGTTATAGAATTAGAAACTCTTGTATTTTTTTCTCTCTCATTTTGTCCCAAATATTTATTTCCATGCTTATATTTGAGTTCATTTGAGACTTTAATGTACTTTTTTTCCATTATCATGAATAAATTATAGAGTTGAATGGTCAATGATATGTTAATTTTGAATCGTTTAAAAAAAAAGTAATTCGTAACCATGGACAACCCGTGGACAGCCCGAGTCCAGCCCGAGTCCACCTTATGTCTACCAAAATTTTGATGGGCTTGGCGTGGACACATATTATTTGGCCCGTAGATGCGCTGAGCTAGACATGGGCACAACTTTTAGAGAGTGGGCTGGTCATGGACTAACCCTTGGGCCCGTCCAGTCCGCCCAAGTTGCACCCCTACAGTACAATGTCAAATCTAGCGATTGTTTGGTCAAGTCTTTCCAATACCGGAAAAAATCCCTAAATCCCTAGTCATCTCATACAAACCTGTTAGAATCTTATCTATCGGGGACCTCATGCCCTCCGTACTACCTCCACTGCTAGAGCTTCAAATGCGGACCATATAGATACACTAAATAGTTATTAGAGTTATACCAACATGGGTCTAAAGAACAACACAATGACTAGTGAAATGCAGACTTCTTAACTCTACCATCATCCTGCCTCGCTCTCGTTAACCAGAATATGATTCCACAGAATCGTGTTACCTACACTCGGTGGCTTCGTGCCTACAGAATTATACACCTAAATTCTTAATACCACAAGACCGAACTACTTTGATACCAACTGTAACGCTGCCAAAAATTTAGAGCTCCGTCGCCCCGAACCCCTAGGGCGTTAACTTACCGGATCACATCCAATCTATCCAATTTGACACGTACTCTAAATCATCCAATTCAGCATCAACTCATATTTATCAAAATATTAGATTACAAGCTGTTTAGCTTAAACAATTATAGCTTAAGTCCTTCGCAATTCAAATTTCTAAGAAACAAATTAACTATACCGACCCGCACATGGGTCTCGCTATACAATTGTGATGGGCTCATCGAAAACTCACTCAAACTCTAAACCCCATTCCCGAGCAACCTATTGTTGATCCAAACCTGCAGAAAGGAATCAAACGAAGGGTGAGCTTTTAAGAGCTCAGTAAGGTCGTAGAAGGACTAGCAACAGGATTACAAGCAATTCCAAAGAATCCAACTGACAAAACTTCCCAGAATACTTCAGATGGTAAAAAATTCAATGATTTCCAAAAGGATCAAAACTCATCAGAAAATATGTAAATCAATCAACAACAGATCATTTCCAAAGTACAATCAAGATTTTCCAAAGGGTTTCAAAATGTACATAGATTATCTGAGACACTTCTTTCCAAAACACATTGAAGATTTCTCAAAAACATTTCAACACGAGCACAAATTATTTCAAAGCATACTTTCCAGTCATTTCCGTAATAGTCACGGTAGTATACAGAGCAGATAAAATCAAAAATTAACGTTGATCCTGGGCAGTCGCAATGCCATACTGACAGAGCACAGAAGTGTACACAGGCATGATGTACCAGAATACTAGTCCATTTAGGTACTAGTCTGCATTCCATGTAGGATTCAGACCAGCCTTTTAACGCCCGCCTCAGAACAGAACAGATTCCCAGGTCAATACAAAAAAAAATAAACAATAACAGTGAGCTTTAACATAAGCTCAATTTACTAGAATCAGATCGGATTTTTAATAATCATAACATACCGAATAAGTTATCTTTCAGAATTTTAGAAGAAAACCACCAATAAACAACAAAACGATTCCAAATAGTTATCGAATTTAGGCACAACAATTCAGAGGAACGGACATAAACAATTATCAAATTTGCTCAACACGCAATCACAGGCGAGCACCACAAGATTTTTAAATAATCAATTCAAGTTCAACATTAGGGTTTTCTGGGCAATAACATATTGATATCAATATACAATTCAGAGTTCGACATTAATCATAAACGTATCGAAGGAGTACTTATGAGTATGAGTTATCAAAACAAGGATTCGGATGAAAGTCCTTACCCAGGGTTCAGATAGAATCCCTTACCTGGATCCGCAACTAATTTATCATGCCGAGAAGTCTTTAGCTTTAACCTAAATGAGATGATCAAATCATCAGAACGTAGTCTATTGCGTAACATTATAACTTAATATGGACTCACACATGCTCCCGAAATGAACTTCCTTCAGCGCGTATGTAAAATTACCCAAAATGCCTTTAAGTGCAAAATTACAAAAATGCCCCTCTCTGACTTGAATCACGCAAACAGCCTTCCCGTAAGTAGAATTGCTAAAATAACCTTTCCGTATGTGAGTTTATGCAAAAATACCTTTTATAGGTCAAATTACCAAAATACCCATTCGGGGTGGTAAATTACCAAAATACCCCTCGTTACACTTAAATCATCAAAATGATCTTTCTGTAAGCCAAATCACTAAAATATTTTAACCGTATGTACCTTTACTAAAAAATAATCTTTATTGATAAAATTACCAAAATACCCCCCGGGGTGGCAAAGATACCAAGATATGGTATCTTTCTTGGAGCTCGTTCTCAAGTTGAATCAGGAACGAGGAAGTGTTAAGGGCGAGACTTCTCTGGATGGTTGCCAACGGGGCCCAAAAATTATTTTTTTGTCAGACAATGTCCCCAAAGGTGCAGTTTTTCCAGTCTATTAGATGTTCTGTAAGGATGTCTAATTTTGTTTGGAGATTTGTATTAGTGTAGAATATGGATCTCTAGTATCTAGCGATAGTCTGCTTAAGGGAAGGGTGCAGTTTCAAAATGGAAAGTGAAAAGTTGACTTCGTCTAGGAGATGTAATATTTGAACGAAGTAAAATGGGGTGGTGGTCTGAATGAGTACGCTGAAAGTGGATTAGCTACACATTATGGAATCAGTGGAGCTAGGCCTCCGTGGCCACGGCTCGGTCAAGCCTTTCCAAAAATTTGATCCGATCTATTTATCTGGTATTTGGCAGTTTAACCAGGTGTAGGGCTGGCCTTGGAAATGTAGGTCAATGACCTTAACATTTATAAGGAAATGCGGAAAACCCCTAGTATGTTTTTGCATGAAAGGTCTACCCACGTGTTTCTCTGACTAACTCAAAAGTTCATTAAAATCACCCATAAGAAACCAATGTAAAATTATAAAGTATTGTATTCTAAGCATGTCATTCCAAAGTAGTTCATTAATATGATTTGCAGGTGAAGCGTAAATAGTGGAAAATAGCCAGGAAGGAGAGGGGCTAACCTCGACCACAACATGGAGTACTTGTGGAGATTCATGCACATTGACCTATACCTTGTGTGGGTGCCCAAACGCCATATGCCTCCTTTATAGCCATTTCCATCAACATGGTGGTTTTGTTCAAAACCCAGAATGTGTAATCCTCTCGGCTGTAGGTGAAGTGATTTTGGTTTCCAAGAGGACTATCATTTCAGGTTTGTGGCAGTGGATGAGGTCTCAGACATACAATTCAGGGTTATAGAAGTTTTAGGTTTGCCAGCTTCATTACAGTTCCAGACTAAGAAATTCATAATTTTAGAGTTAGGAAAGTTTCAGGTCTCATATATCATGGTGTGGATATGAGGTTACAGGTTGATCTCTATCCATCCTGACCAAATGTATTCATCCCTAAGTTTCATCCTAATTTTCTTGGCATGTAGAGAGAAGCTCATTGGAGCTTTTTGGGCCTTTGTGCAACACATGGCGGTAATGGCTAAGGGTAGGTTTTGAGAAAAAAAGATGTTAGTAAGAGATTCTTGATTTGCGGTGGTCTACAATTTGGGATTAGTGAGGGCTAGAAAATGATTATCGACTTTCAGAGCAGTCTAGGTGAGATTAATTTGTGGCATGCGGATTCTATTAGAGTGGTTCTGTCTTAGGTGGCGGCGATATGTGCGTAGAATGGCTAGTCGTTGCACAGTACTACCAAGTGAGAAGCTTGGGGGGGGGTCGTTGGTAATGGGGTTGTGTGGCTTATTCCTATTGGAAGTGGTCGAAAAATTCATATTGATGGAGGAAATCCTTGATAGGCGAATGGCCCGAGGACGATAGGGCACTTGGGTTGGAGGGGGGACTTGGGGTGCCTCCATCGAGGGTGGCATTCTCAGCTCAAGTACTATGGACAGGAACAAGGGATGGAGTGGAACTGTGAGGAACGCAATAGTGATGTTCATCTCGGGGATGTGTCGATGATGATTATAGAGGTCAGAGGATGTGTAAGGTTGGGGTGGCCATGAGTCTGATGGTGGGGAGCTTTGAGGGGGTTACGGTTTTGAGTGGTGGCCTTTTGGCTTGTGGGTGACGAATTTTGAGTGTTTCAAGGAGGGTGGCCTTATGGAGAAGGAGTTGGTGCAATAGCATGGTGTTAGGGTAGCTGATGTAGATATGGTTTGGTTGAGCTTAGTGTCATTAATGCAAGTAAAATTTCCATGAAATAGATGGTGTCCAGGGTGTAAAAAAGCCGTGAGAGGTGGGTCTAATGTGGTTTGCCTGAAAGAGGTTCACTCCACCGATTTGGCAGAGGTGAATCCATGAGGGAGGAGGAAAGAAAAAGTTTTTGGCTACTCCCAAAAAGGTTTGCCGACGCCAATTAGTTGGAAGGGTCGGTCAATCAAGTTAAGGGGATGCCACGTGTTTTCAATTGGGTTGGGGTCCCCGAAATTCTGCGGTGGGGCAACGATTTTTGTGGAGGATAATGATAACCCAATTTCTTTATCATGAAGAGGCGGTGGTGGAGCAGCCGTTGCATTATTTTCTAATTATTTTGGGAGTGGGACCTCAAATTTAGAGAGAGATGGGCATAAGGATCCAATTGACTTTCAGTTTTCTTCTCCAATAGTGAGATTCAGGCAGGTAGGGGGTAGCTCGATTGTTGCTGTTTCGGATCTCTGATTCGAGTTTGGAAATATGATCACTGGCAAAAGCAGAGAGGTTGTTTTCCATTACCTCTGATTGTGTCGTTGATGGTCCTGTTGGTGCTTGGCCTCAAGACCCCTAACGTTCATTAGAGTTCATGCCCGCTAGAGCAGTGGTTGCCGTACATTGATAAAAGATATGGACGTCTGAGCGCATCGTCTACAAAACGTAGGTATGTTCTCGTATTGAATGCTTTGGATGTGTCAACCGATTTGGACTTGATAAATCAGAGGTTTGTTTGTGTCAATTTGCACGCAGATACGACGAAATTGACCTTGCTTGATTGGAAGTGATGGAATTGATATGTAAAAGAATGCCCTTAATCCAGCCACCAGTCCAATCCCTTACTAACTCCCATGGGGGCACCATCTCTTGAGAACCTAGATGGGCTAGGCACAATGCCCTATAGATCATGCTCTTATCTTATAGTAAACCGGAGCTCATGATCCTTGCGGTCTTGATCACAATGAGTAACAAGAATCTAACAAGGTCATAGCTTAAGTGTGCCTAATGCCATGGAAGTCGCCCAAGGCGGAGATAGTGTCTCTAATAACTAAACCATCGAAGGTCGTGGGGAGTACATCCTTGAGGATGATGAGTCAATGGTTGCGGTGTGAAAGAACTTCATTTATGTGATGGACCTTTTTGATAAAATGAATCATTCTTAGTCATGTGACTCCATACCGTAGTCTGGCTCACAAGTAGGATCATTCCTCCAGCCGTATTTCTCATTATAATTCAGATGCGACGAGAGTTAAAGAGTTTATTGGAAGGTTCATGATGAGAGTAATTAGTCGATATGAAGGCAATGTTTTTTGGAGATTATCCATAACATTCTTTAGTTGGTGGATTTCTGTAGTCACATATTAATAGAGAGTGGGATTAATATGATGGTAGAGATTGGCCTTCTGAAGGCGTGGGGTAAGTTTGTAGGGCTGTACCTCGTCTAAAATATATATTACATAGTGACATTGATTTGGTGGGTGTTTACCGAACTAACCGATCGACTCCTCTGGTGAATATTAGCTGCATTGTCGAGATCGGGATTGGATGGTTCGACAAGATCCTGGGTAGCACGGGTGTGGCTCACCGTGATTACGATAAGTTTGTTATCGTTGAAAACACAAGAAAACACAAGTTTGTTACTGTTGAAAAATAGGTTGAAAATTACGATAAAGAATTAAGGCCTTCAAAAGAGAAAAGATTGACCCCCGATAGGCTTCCAAGAAGGAACTATTCGGTGCTCAACTTAGAGCGCAGCTATAGGATAAATTTTTAAAAAAGCCAAGAAAGCAAATGTACGTGTCTACTATTGCTTGTATGGTACATACCTGGAGGTACCCCGGTGTGTGTCATTTAAAATGTCGACTAGTACATGTCTCTTTGTTTGTGCATTTGTTATGAGTGTGTATGTTGCATGGGTGTTGTTTATTCTACATGTGAGCATGTGCTTACAAGTGTGTCGAGTGTGCTTGTTGCGTGGGTCTATTTTGTGTGCGTGTGTTGTTTATTATGTATTATAGAAGTGCTTTTTGTGTGTTGTCTATGTGTGTGCGTTTGTTTGTGTGTGTGTGTGTGTGAGTGAGTGCACGTGTGTTCTCTATGTGTTTATGGGGATATGTGTCTCTGTGTGCACGTAAAGGGTGGGATGTGTGTTGTATTGTTGTAATGATTAAGCAAACGTACGAATATATATATTATTTATATAAACCTAGAGTTATTCATAAGTATAGCCAATTTAGGTATATGAATGAGTTCAAGAAAATGCTAACAGCAAACTTTCGGATAAGCTCAACGTGTACCCAACAGATTTGTACCAGTGATGAATTACCTGCAAGTGACCAGCACGTACCTCTTTTTAGATCTTTTTTAGAAATCGAATGATGCAAGGAATAATAGACTTACATCACGATCGACTAAAAGGAAAGTAGCCCGGGGATATTGGTTCAAACCCAATTCGTGAGCACATTACTTAGCAGTGAACTGTCCTGCTAGCCTGACCCTGCAGTGAAGTTTCTTCCTTCCCTGACTCACACACACACACACATGTATATATATATAGGTGTTGCATAAAGAGAATTAGTTACGAACTAAATAAATTATAATTGAACTACTAAAATAAAATACGTAAAATGGATGGCTAAATTGAACACGGAGGGAGAGAGTGATAAACCATTGAAAAAGTAGACAGAATCGTGACAGAAAACAAGAAGTGACTTGTGCAAAGTAATTCTCTTATGAATTTGAAAAAAGATAGTCTTGAGTGGTCAATTCAGTTGAGATTTTTTATTTTCAAATTCTATCCAAATTTTTAAAAAAATTTATTTCTGGTAAATGCCAATAAAGGATTTTATAGACCGTAATATTAGATGAAAAAAATTTGTCTACTACCCCGTCGGAGGGATCTCCCCCGTACCCCCTATATAGCAACAATCAATCGTCTCTAAATGTTTCTAGTGACTTTTATTTAGTAACGTTAAAAAGGTGCCGCTAATAATTGTCGTTAAAAGTATTAAAAGAAAAGTCATTAAAAATATTGAACGATTATTAATTGTCACTATATACGGGATTGGAGGAACATTCTTATAATCCATATAAGAGTCGAATTCGACTCATTTTAGGTCTTCGGTCAAAATAAAATCATGAGTCGAAATATTTCATTTGAACGCACTTTAGTAAATTAGGTGACTTGTTATCATATTTTATCTTGGCCGCACGCGCACCGCACACATTCGTCGCATGTGCTCCTGTTATCTCAATCTCGCTTTCAGATCGTCTATCAACCAGAAAAAAGTTGGAGATGGAGTTCTCACCGAGGCAGCTAAACCAATACAACGGAACAGATCCGTCGAAGCCCATATACGTGGCAATCAAGGGCCGGGTCTTCGACGTGAGCACGGGAAAGTCGTTCTACGGCCCGGGCGGCGCCTACGCCATGTTTGCCGGCAAGGACGCCAGCAGAGCTCTGGCCAAGATGAACAAGAACGAGGAAGACGTCTGCGCCTCCCTCGACGGCCTTTCCGAGAAGGAGATCGGAGTGCTTCAGGACTGGGAAAACAAGTTCCAAGCTAAGTACCCAATTGTCGGCCGCGTTGTATCCTAAAAAGTTCCCAGAATACACATGAATCGATCTAGTATGTATATCCGCTGTTTGACTTGTTTGTAGTTTCATGTTCAATCGTGGTTATGGATGAGATGCAAAATTTTGGTGGGTTTAATGATGTAAGGGGATTAAATAATTGCCTCAAATAAGCTTGGTTGTGTGGATCTTTGCATTGTCAACTATTTCTCAGTTGTGAAATCTCAAGCCGGTCTCAGCATACTCGCTCGCTGGTCAAGCTCGTTAGATCTATGTTTCGTTGAATTGCTTTCTCTGTTTCGTTTCTCTTTCTTCGATTGCTCATTGCTTGGGTTTAATCTAAACACTTGCAATGTTGGGATTGTTGATGCGAGACTTCTCTTGCTAGTAGTGGGATCTATGATATGTTGGAAGGAGCTGGGACCAGTAAGCGATTACGCTTTCTTCAAAGGATGCCTGCTTCCAAGCCCTTGTCATCGCTCGATCACTTCCCTTTCCACTAAGTGATTGATTAGGGAACCTACCGTACGATCTAAGCTGTTTCCCCCTCGACTTTGGATCCGCGGTGTCAAGGTATATGAACCTTGTGAACCGGGGCTTCTTGCGGTATGAGTGCGTTTCTTTTGCGCACTACGATCGTAATGATGATATATCCCTCTGCGGGTAGACCCAACTCGCTGCCAAAAACAGGATCTGCCGAAATTAGACCTCTAACTTCCGGTTCAATCAGGGCTCAGTACAGGTTACCCGAGTTTACCCAATATCAGTTATATACAATTTTGGTTCTGGGCATGTGTTTCTCTCACTTTCTCCTCGTTACTTCTCTCTCAGCCGCTGTCACCCATCTCTCGATATCTCACTCACATACACCTCGCCCGTCTCTTTCTATCTCTTACTCGCAGTCCACAACTACTCTTCACCATCGTTCATCATGGGTTTAAGGGAATTTTCTAAGGAAGGTGGTGACAATGGCGGTGTTGAGTGGTGTGGGAGGGGAATCTGGTTGGTTAGGGACTATGAGGCTGTGGGGAGACCGATGTAAGTTAGGGCGGCAGTGGTGTTCAGTCAGTGGCAGTCACGGAGGCAGCAGGGAGCACAGGGAGGCACGTGCCCACCTCTGCCGTGCAGATCTTCATTTCTCTCTACAAGTCTTGTGGCTCATAGGTAATGTCGCCACCAAAATGGGACTGTCTACCTCCACCGGCGATTTTCATCACCAGCATTTGAAAATGCCAATTTGATCTCTATACGGTCATCTCATAATCTCTCGCCTCCTCTCCAAATCTGGTCGATTCTCTTCCACTTTTCTTTGCTTTTTCAGTTTTGAATCAAAAGTTGATTTGAGAGCTTGGCTCCATCATTGATTCCATATGTTCTAACTTGCGTTCTTGTATTCTTGTCTTGCGTATATCAACATTCCAAGTTATAATCTACCTTTTATTGTCTCTTGAAAATAAATCAATCACGTGTCCTTTTAACCACCATTAGTAATTTTGTTACTTCTCAATAGTTTCGGCATATGCTAATTCATGATGATTATGTAATGTGTATTCATAACAAATTTATTTGGTGATTTTTCTTGTAACTTGTTCAACTAATCTGCCAAAGCTTTTTTCCCGAGTGATTTTCTTTGCTTTAGTCTCCTCTTCGGTATCGGAGTAGCTATCTAAACCAAGCCCTTAAATTGATTGAAGTGCCTTTGTTTGGTGTTTGATAGAGAAGTGCGATTCATAGGGACGAAGATTGACATGAAAAACTGTTGGTTTACTTACAATCTTACCCGACATTAAGGGCTTGGAGTAGCTGTATGAGATGCATGTTTGCTAGGTTTAATCTATAATTGCATTTTGACAATAGCTAAGCTTTAGTAGCATCAATTTTCTCGTCTATTAGATCCCCACCTTCTACGGAGTTTCTGGCTCTGCCACTGGTCAGTGGGAGAAGATTGGGGTGGGATGGGGGGCACTTTAGTCATTGAACTCACTACTCAAGTTCTATTATTCTATCAAGAATTCTAAAATTATATTTTCTTGTAATGGGTATACAATTTGGTGGTTCTCTTTCTGTAATTAACCTTTTCTTTCATATGGTTATTTGGTTGAATGATAAATGCAAACAAATTTGTTGTGTTGTAGGATCACATGTGAACATGGACCGGAAACGAAAGTTGTAAAACATTGATAAAATAGATGAATAAATGTTATTTAAAAACAGTTGTGAATTTTGACATGTTAACTCACACTACAAGAAAAATGACTTTTAGCGACGGACAAATCCGTCGCTAAAAGCCGTATATCCGTCGCTAAATACTTTTAGCGACGGACACCCCGTCTCTAAAAGTTCATTGCCTACAATCTCGTCACTAAAAAAATTGCGACGGAATTTTAAAATCCGTCGCCTAAGAACTTCAACGACGGAACTTCTGTCGCTAAAAATTATTTATTTAAGTAAGACTTTTTAGTGACAGATCGCTAAGAGTTAAACTAATTTTAAAAATATATTTTTTATTTTTTTAATATCCAAACTTGTGATTACAAATTCTCAACAATCATTTCAATCCAGCAAATATTTATTAATGTATATTATGGTTAAATAATTGCTAGTCCATCAGCAATTATTTAATTCTAATACAGATACAACACGTGTATATAAAATGGATTTTATACCAATCAAAAAATAAAATGTATACAAAGTTCAAAAGGGCACGAGAGCGGGGTGTAATAGAATAGGGGAGAGGAGTACAAGTCGGGAGGGGGGGGGGGTAGGGGAGGGCACAAGAGCAAGATACAAACAACTAGGAGGCTGGGGAAGGGCTGATCAGGATTCGACAAGTCTCGGATCTGGATCCTACTAATTGTCCTCGTCCACGGGGTACTGTGATTTGGATTCTGCTCGGCAGGTCTAGTAGCAATGCCCTACATGTAAAGGCACGGATGCATTAATCTCGATAGCAATCGTATGGAGTGTTTACACTACAAGAAAAAAGCTTTTAGCGACGGAGAAATCCGTTGCTAAAAGCCCAAAATCCGTCGCTAAATGTTTTAGCAACGGATTTACCGTCGCTAAAAGTCCCTCGTATAAAAGCCCGTTACTAAAAGTTTGGCGACGGAATTTTCAAATCCGTCGTCTAATATTGCACTTTTTGCGACGGAGTTATTTATTAATTAGTTACAGAATATCCGTCGCTAATTATATTTTATGTATTTTAATTTATTTTCTGTTTTGTAAAATTAGCGACGGAATAAATGTTGTAGCGACGGAACATGCCGTCGCTAAATAAGATTTTTGGCAACGGAACATTCCGTCGCTAAAAAGCTGATAGTAGGAAAACTTTTAGCGACGGAATTAATCCGTCGCCAAAAGTCAAAAAAAAATTTAAATATTTTTTTAATTTTTCTATCACCCAGACCTGTAATAAAAATTTTAATTCTCAACAACAACGCACAATAATCAATACACAAAGAAATATATATAATCAATCATAAAAAATATTTATTATAAAAAAAACTCATGATGTACAAGCGGGAACCGGATACAACCGGTTAGGGGAGGGGAGAAGAGTACAAGCTGGGACCGGGCACGAGAAGGGGCTCATTAGGGGTTTCCGAGTCCCGGATCTTGCTGATCTGGGGCCGGCTCGGCATGTCCAGCAGCGGTACCCTACTAATCCTGCTCCCTGATCATCCTCGATACCACAGTAGCAATGCGCTGGATCTCCTCCTCGGCCAACAGACGCGGAGGAGCCAGTGTCTGTGGAGGGGCAGCGGGGGTGGGGACGATCCTATCACGACACGTGCAGTTGTGCTAGGCAGGCCGCGTATGCGGCCTTTCGGCCGATTGACAACCTCCGGTACATCTAGCCATCGCTTCAAAGCCCCAGTACTCACACCCGTACTAGTGGACGCTGATGACTATCCGGACACCTGCTCGGAGCCCCTAAGCTGTTCATACGAGGCCTGCAAAAACAGTGAGTCAAAGATATGTTAGGGCATTAATTAACGCAACAAACATTGAGGATAGAAAGATATAAAATTAAATAAATTGACTCACATCGATCTGTCGGGCAATATCCGAAACATAGTCGCCTGCCCGCTGCGCCTCGTCCTTGTCCTTCTTCCGCACGTGCGTCTGATTATACGTCAGAGCTATGACCTCATCATCCTCCAGATCCAGGTTCTTGACCGCATTCATGTGTCAGACGATGTCGTGTGGCACCGACCTCCTCGTGTGCGTCAGATCTCTGTTCTGTCTGTTCTCGGCCCCACTCTTACTCTTGGCGTCCCAGCCTGGATCCGCAGCCTATTGATCTATCATCTCCCCCCATACAGTCGGAGATATCCAATGTGGGGGATATGTCTTCATCTCCGTCATCAGTGCACCTTCAGGTAGCATCTTCTTTGCCCGGTCCCGTGCGTCGTGGAGCCATCGGCGATAATTCTTACGATGTAAGCAAAGAAGGCCTGCTGCCCCAGTGCCTGCTGATCAGGCGAGTCAAACGTAAACCCCCCTGTAAGGCATTCAATAACACAAATTAACTACAGAAAACAAACTCTAATTAAACAAATACTATCGCAGAAAAAAATACTTCACCGTACCAGCCACTCCTCCCATAGGGACTCCCTCGCAGCGGCATCCCAGTCCTTCCAGTACAGGCGTGGCTCGAAGAATCGGCCCTTCACAAGAACGCCGATCTTCGTCCTCGCCTGATTCTCCAGGATCCTGCCAAAGAAGTAAATAAATAAATTAATACAGTTCAAATATAAATTAACACCCCAAAATTTTAAATATAAGGCATGATGTGATTTTTTTTTACTTACAGGCCCTCCTGGGTGAGCGTAACTCTCTGTTTATGCTGGGGGTCGATGCGTACCCCGCGTGTCGGGCCACAGCCTCGTCGAGATCCTACAAAACACAGACATTAATACATTTCAAATTTACTTTAAATATAAGGCTAGCGAAAATGTACTAAACACCGTTATCAACTGTACCTGAGGTAGAACCCACGGAAGAAGGAGAATCAACACGCGTGTGGGATGAATCTGCGTCGGGCTAGGGCGACGGCTATGGTGACGGCTGGGGCTGGAGCTGAAGCTGAAGCTGGGGCCCATCTGCTGTACGCGAGCACTCTGTGCCTTGTCATCAGTGGGCAATGACGAGGTGGGACCCACCAGAGAGGAAGCAGCTCGGCGTCCACCCGGACACGAATAGCCCATATCCTATCCATATCTGACTTCATATAGATAAATTACAAAGACATTAACACATTAAAAACAATAATTTGGCAGAAATCCCCTAATTCTCAATGACTCTCCGATAGCCTCTAGCTGAGTTTAGGAAGATATTAACCTCAGATACCGATGTTGGACGTTCCCAATTTGACACCTTTTCGACTTTTCTCGAATCCCCTAATCTACTTCAGCATCGACCCCATACTCCTAGATTTTCGCGTCAAAATTCACGTTCATTGGTTTGACAAACAACTTAGGCGCTCTTAAGATTTGCACAACTTGTTTCAAATATCGTGCAAGCTCTTCTTTCTTTTATAACTATTTATGAGGTTATCATTAAGGCAATAACACAATGATCAAATACTGTCGAAATACTTGATTCATCAAATTTATAAATGCCAAAAGGGCATTAGTTAATCCAAATGGTATCACCAAGAACTCAGAATGCCCGTCTCTAGTGCTAAAGGCAGTCCTTAAAATATCATCCTTCTTTATCCTTAATTGATGATGATCGATTCTAAGGTCAATCCTAGAAGGAAAAGACACTTAACACCATGCAACTGACAAAAGGTCATCTATAAGAGGCAATGGATATTTATTCTAGATTGTCACCTTATTCAACTTCTAATAATTGATACATAGTCTTATTGAAGCGAAGTATTCTATCCAGAAGGACGGTGTTTCATGAAAAAGGGGCCTTGAAGCAGCTCAGTTAGGAATTCTTTGTTGATGGAATGGAATTGGCAACCCATCATTTTTTTCTTTCTTTCTTTCCTTTTTTTTCTTTTTTTTTTTTGCCTTCAATGACCATCACCCTTCTTTGGGGAACCTCTTTACAACATGCCTTGGTTGTTAGCATTTGAAACAGACCCTTTGATTTATCTTGCACATTTGCTCGGAGGCTTATTCACATGTGTAAAACATGCTTAAATTGCCCTAACATGGTCCATACCCTTGTGCCTAAATCTACACCATCTACACTCTCTATCTCCTTCTCTTTGTTCAGAACTTTGTCTGGACTGTCCTTCGTCCACTCTCTTCTAAAATTGCTTTCCACTTTTTCAGTTTTGATTCTGGAGTCTACCTATTTTCCGTCCATGATCCCTTCTTTCCTCTTATACCTCTTTATTCTCTGCATCTATCACTCAGTTTTTCTACTTCTTTAGTAGTGATTCCCAATTAGAACCTCCTCACTTGTCTTATTAGGATTATTTTCAAACCCTCCTCAATTTGTTTAGGGCTAATTACACCTATGTCCCTGAGGTTAGGGGGTAATTACAGTCAAGGACAAAAAGTTTCAAAATGTAACATTTCGTGACCAAAAGTGTTTCAAATGTATCACCTGTGTCCATCCGTCAGGCTTCCGTCCAAAAAGTGTATTTTTTATGATGTCATCAATACGTATTTTTAAAATGACAATATTACCCCTTGTACTATATGTACTGTATATTTTTAAAAAATTTTATATTAAGATATCAAGCCTTAATTAGAGATCAGGGTAAAACCATAAAATTGATTTGTTCTCTATCTTGATTTCATCAAATTTCTCAATCTGCATCAGAAAGGGTTCTCAATCTGCAAATTAGGGCTTCAAAACCCTAAATCTCAATTTGTAAATTAAACTTCACTGAAATTCCCCACTCGCCGGCAGCTGTCTACCTTGCCCCACGCCGACATCCCCTCCCCTGGCCCCACGCCGGCAGATTTGAGAGAGGCCTTTTGGTCAACCCACCCACACCAAAAGAGATTGACCGCCGCCATTTCAGCGTCGTCTACCGGTGCTTCTCCGTCGCCTCCTTTGCCTGCAAGGCCATCGACAAGCGCCTCCTCACTGACCCCATCGACAAGCTCCTCCACCTCCTCTCCGGCCATCCCAACATCATCCAGCTCTTCCACCTCTACGAGGACGACGACGCCTTCCTCCTCATCACCGACCGTCGCAACCAGTTGGTAGCACCTTTGCTGTCACTGATTACACCATGTACCCCGAGAATGTCGCCCGGCCTCTTTTTTGGGAGGATTTAGTTTGGGTCTTGATACTTGGTCAGGGTGAAGATGGTTTCGAAAAATTTGAGTTTAAACAAATAGCTTGTTCTGGTCCAAACTAATAAACAAATCAAGGAATTGGCAAACAAATAACTGCATCATGTAATGGTTTCTGATTGAGTCAGATATGGGAGATGTGATGTTTAGCAAAATCCAGATTTTGTTTAGAAGCCTTTAATCCTCTATTGCTTCATATGTGTTTGGAGCAAATTACAGGGTTTTGAAAGTGTACACAAAAGTTTGAAGTTGACAGAAGGGGGAGGTTCTTTTATTAGAAAGAACAAGTGAAGAAAATACTCCGGCAACACCCTGCCAGCAAGGTTGAAGAAGAAGACCAAGGGCATATCAGGAGTTTCAATTTTATGTAGGGACAATCAAGTCTTTTCATCAAATCCGTTAAGTATTTTTGTATTCCGTTTGTCATCGGACATAAGTGTTACATTTTGAAACTTTAGGTCCTTACCTGTAATTACCCCCAAACCTCAGGGACATAGGTGTAATTAGCCCATTTGTTTATCACATGATGAGGCAAAAATAGGTCAGCTCAACAATTTGCCTGATATAATTTTCCACTTTTCTATCCTTATACTTTAGCATAAGAAAACATGTTTCCAGCTTACTCTGCATGTTAAGCAAAAAATAGTTATCATCAACATGTTACCTGAACCTATTCTAAGTAATGTAGGCTTGATAGGTTTTCCTGTTCTCCTCAACTTGTTTCTGCCCATTCTTCTATTAAATTGTAACTCCCTTTTTACATATGATTGGCGAAAATTATCTTCTGATGTTTTTCCACATCTTGTTACCTTGAATACCTTCTCCATCTCCTAAACCCACGTAGCTGTCCACACTAGACCATTTCTGTAATGCCCAGAACATTTTATTCTATTTTCTTTATTAAAATTTTCTTTCGGCCAAAAGAGATCTTTTTAATGACGAACTCTTACTTAACGTCGGTACTTTTTAGTTGAACGACTTATAGCGACAAATTTAGGAAAAAGTTACAAGCATGATCTTTAATGGCAAAATTTAGAATCATAAGTTATGATTTAGCGATAGCAGATATTATTGATATTGACTGATGTATTAGCGACAAGTTATTTAAAATATCGGTGCGCTTAATATTAGCGACGATTGGCAAAACAAAATAGTGTAATATAACCCGTTAACAAGTTTTAAAAATAACGTTGGACCTTTTTCGTAATAAGAGGAAACTTTGGGTAAAAGTTAGATTAATTAACAAAGAATATGGGGGTCATGGGTAATTTCGTAGCTTAGGGTTATATATATACACACTACTATTTTATTATCATGAGCCGACCCTAATATCTGATTTCGGTGAGCGGCTGAAGGAGGAGGGCGTCGAATAGCGGCAGAGAAAGAGAGAACGAAGGACCTTCTTGCGAAATTCCGGTATAATTCTACCTCTCTTCCTTATGTTATTTATGGATTCACGGGTATTTATCAAAGCTATTTTGTAACCATAAACTTAAGCAAGTCACAGCCATGGTGGCTGTGACTACGGGTTTTAACGGGTAAGTAATGGGGTGATGAGGCAGCCATGGTGGCTGCCATGAAAGGAAGGGGAATGAGTAATGGGTAAAGCATTGGTGGGAGGAGGGAACAAGAAGTGGGTACATGCAGGTGGTGGTGCGTGAGTTTGTGTGTGCGTGAAAGATGTGGTGCGCTATGTGTGTCAAAGAGATGAAGGGAATATGAAGCAATAACAGGAGATGCACCTATACTGTACTGTGGGGAGTAGTGGGGAGTAGTGGGTAAGTGTCTTAGGGGGGGGACTTATGTATGGCTGTGACGTTGTGCCCATGAAAGAATGGCAAGAAGATGAAGGTTTTGAAGAAGTTATGGTTTGAATAGAGAGCGAATATTGTTTGTGTATAAAAAGGCAAGGGCAAGAAACTGTGAAGGATTGGTGTACGAGTGAAATGGTGAGAGAAATGGGTTTGCGAATTGGGTTGTGGCAGCGAGTATAGGCAGTGCTTACTTGTGTTTGGTGTGAGAAGTGAGTTGTGAAAAAGAGTTTGGCAAGAGGAAACAAGCGGCAGTAGCTGTAATGGAGGTGAGGAGTTATTTCAATGGGTTTGTACATATGTGTTAGGAGTGTATGTCCGTAAGGAGGAAGGGAGCCAAGGCTGCGTGAACAGTGTTTGGGGAAGGAGTAGACTGATGGGTTGCACATAAATGGGTTACACAAGTGAAAGGAAACTACTGCCTTTGAAGGGTTGTGTAAGTTATGAAAATGTTGTGGATACATATGCATAGATTCATGTCATGTATGTATAAAGGTTGTAAGCATGTATTTGGGTGTTGTCCATGAGTTGAGAGAATATCTTATATACAGATGGGTTATGAAAGAATGGTGTGAGTAGGTATATATGTAACATGTGTATAACCATATTTAAGGTAGGTGGTAAGTGAGAGGGAAAATGAAGAGGTGGGGTGATTCTGGGTAAAAGAGGACGACTGAGTTGCATGAGGAAGATGATATTGTAGCAAGAGAGGGAAAAGTATTGTTTTTAAAGTTTAACTCAAAAGTGTCACTAAAAAGGTATCGTATTCCAGCAGATTCTTTTCGAATTTTTAAAATATATTTAGAAAATCTTTTGGGCAAAACTCAAAGAAGTAACTTAAGTTTATTTTTCAAGACCTACACACAGTAAAAATTTTAGATTTTTCGGAGCTCGGGAAGCATGTTAACTAATTTTATTCGTGATAGAGACGTTAGTGTATTATAGAATAGTAAACTAAGTTATTAAATTCTGAAACTCCTACAATAATCTTATGTAGCTAAGATAAGGTAGTTTCTAAAGTTTCGAAATATTTTAAAGTCGTTTGCTATGTTAGCGGCGTAGCGCCCGAACGGATATAGCGTAACGCTTCATTGTCACGATAGTTACTAAATTATTTCTAAGGACCTCTTCTGAATAGATTCAGACAAAGTGCAAATAGGTAATTATACATAAGTCGGAGGACGGTTGGGTAAAGTTTACTCATCTAAAAGAAACATAATACCTAAACGTGCCCGAGCGTCAATAAATGACATATGTATGATTTGTTATTTAGGTTTTGATAGTCAAGAACTAGGACCGGCATTTGAGCAAATACCAGAAACAGATTTTGAGCGAGGTAAGTACCCCTGTCATGTTCCTCCATATACTTATTTGCAAAACCTATAATATGTATTTATGATTTGATCATTTGAAGTTTAAAGTTTTATTCTGCATATGTTTTATTTCTAAAGTATTTGATGAGAAACGTAATTTGAAAGAATGCCATGGAATGTTGTGTGAGTCATAGAATTTTTCTGAATACATGTGAAATGAGCTATGAAACTCGTCTTGGTTGCTGCGCCCCATATCCAACGGGGGAATGTTGGATTTCGGGCCCTGGTCAACGGGGCTCATACGTTGATGCACAGTACTGTGGCTGGTGGTGCGCCCTTGCGTCCACATGATTATTTTATCCCGGGTGTAGGAGGGATTTCGGGCCCTAGTCAGGGGGGCTCGTACGCTGATCGCAGCATACCTACGAAAAGAAATATATGTGTCTGATGTGAATGGAATGAACGATGATTGTACTCAGATTTGAAAATCTTTTCTTCTGAAATTTCCTGTATATGTATATGAAGGACATTTTTACGAATGACAATAATTGATTGTTTGATTTGTTAAAAGAAAACCCATGGCATGTTTTAGAAAATTCAAACTTATTTTAGGAACATGGCTGGTGTATTTGCTGGGCTTTCGCTCATTCCTTATTTTTCAGGTGACTACTCAAGGGAAGCAGAGCCGTATGAACCACACGGGAGAGTTATGCCCGAAGAGAATTTTTAGAATAATGAGTGCCTACTATTCGAACATGTTAGTCTATGTTAATTTACATTATGCTTGAACTGATGTAAGGAGCTTAGGTCTCCTAGAGTTTTCTTTATAAGTTTTAAAGACATGTAATGAGAGTTTTATTTGAATGTTTTGGAGGTCCGTAAATTAGAATTAATTTGGAGTCACAGGATTGCAGTAAGGCCTAGCAGAGCCCTGGCAGGTGTTTGAATGGGCCTGCGGCCGGTCACGTGCCTAGCACACGGGCTTACCCGTGGGTTCGGGTCGTGACAATTTCTCTCTCCTAAAATTTCACTTGCTCCGGTATCCTGAAAGTGTCAAGATCCACATTCCTTTATTTTTTCTACTAGGGCTGACGAAGCAACAAACACCGGTTATTTTGTTAGAACTCCTACGACCTTTTATGGAACACCGACTAGCTCTTTCTTAAGGTTTTCTTAACTTAATGCAACTCCATTATATTCCTTCCACTTATGTCTTCAATATTCATCAAATCACCTTTGTTAAGGGTCCCTCTCGTCTTTTTGAGGAAAGAGTAACATGATTTTTAAAATTGTGCAACATAATAATAACTTTCATGCTCAAACAGTTAATGGTTTACATAATTAAATGGCTTTTTTCTACAATAGTATTTAAACATTACTAGTTGTGCATCACCATTCTCCTTCTCAACAACAACTTTAGGTCCGATTACAAAAGCAGACTCCACCCCCACTCGTACAACCATCAATCTAGGAGAAGCTATAATGCACCTTAAACAGTTTAAGGGTTCAATTACTCTTATTCAGGATCAATTGGTGCCTATCTTCAAGTATAGTCCTATCATGAGGGCAACTACGAACAACATGTCGAACTTTTTGGGCGATCCGCATTTTCGCATCCACCGTCTCCATTAGAATTTAATTCAATACTTACTTCTTATCCTTACATTCAACTTTCAGCCTTCTAATTGTTTGCTTAAAACTGCTAGTTAGGGACTCCAACTGACTTGTCGATTCATCCCTTTTTTCCCATCATTTGGATGTACTTTCTCTCCCAAAACTCCATTAAAGCTCTACTCTCACCCTCGGCTCCTCATTTTCCCGTTCAAGGTTTACACCATAAAAATGTTCAACCTCATCCATCTCTCGAATAGATCCTTCTAATTCAGTTTCTACCAAACCTTTATCCTGTTCTTTCAACTTTAGTTCCATCTTATCTAGTTCCTCATCAGGGTCCTTTTAAGAATTCGACAATGCGAACTTGTCATCATCCAACCATCCTTCCCAATCTAAGTCGATTACTTTTTCTTCCATTTCCTACAGTAATAGCAGAAATGCTGAGGTTATAAATAAATTTACCTTAGCCAACCCTTGCTTGCATATCTCAATTATCATCACAGTTCAACCAAGTTATCAAAATTCTTCTTCTACTTCACTCCCCGACAACGTAGGCATTCCATCAGGCACTTCTAATGTGTACAAAATCATATGTCTGAGCTCTTATACCAATTTGCGACACTCTCAACCCTTGTGACACTACCCGAGTTGCGTTGCCTATCATAATCGCATCATCATCCTGTGCGGAATACAGAGCAACTACAACATCAACATCCACTTATCACAACACTATCAACATACTATGCAATCATATTGACCAACTACACCTTAACGCATTACTAATAGACGCTCCAAAAATGCGTTCTTACAAAATTTTCTTAAAAAGAGACGTCATTCTACAGCGAAAGACTTTCAAGTATTTAAACAACATAAACATCTACAACAGAATGCACGATTGTAGTCGTGTAGCTCCCCTTAATCTTTGCCTTATCTTTTCTAGCTTGTCTCACGTTGCTCAATTTATCACCTCGCTCAACTTTTCTAGCTGGTCTCCTTTCCCTTCCTGGATGATTCTCCTTAGTCAATCTATAACTAGAAACAACACAGATAAGGATGGAACGTAGATCGCCAAAGTAAAGACAACACAAGGAATATCGTGTATAAGGGATTCGAAAGTTTTGGAGGAATAATGATCATCTCAACAATAACAATGATCAAGAATTTAATAATAAATTCAGCATCAACATAAATTATCAAACGATCTTTTTAGTTCGTTAGATTGCGTGGCTTTAAGGCCCAAGAGAACAACATTATTGTCACTTCCTCATTGACATGACTGACTGATTATGCAAGTGAATATTAAATTAGTAATTGCCAAGGTGAATATCAATGGAAATTCAAGTAAATAGAACCATTAACATCAAATAAATTCAAATGTAATGCAAACTCTGACACGACAGAATCAACTCGACTAGACACACTTGACTTGACTGCCATACCTCCTTTCTTTTAGTGATTAATTTCACAGGCCATCCTTAATTTCCTGTTGTACGGGTGTTCATCTCCAGTCTCAAGTAATTAAAAGAGACATTGTCATCAAGAAGGGAACTCATATAGAGTGTTTCTCTCTAACTGTGTTACAGCTAAACAACAAGGCTTCATCAACGGGGTGGACTAAGGAAAAGTATTTCACCTTATGTCCTCAACACCATAAGTCAAGCAAGAAGTATCAGGTCACAAGATCAAGCGGTGTTTTAACATAACAACAACACAAGCATCATTACGGGGCAGACTCGGGAGAAACTTAATCACAAGTTCTCAACATCGTTTTTAGCTATGAGAAATATCAGTTATCAATAACTGTCGACATCTTACAACAACAACACAACATCATTATCAACGACATGTATGCTAATAGAATCAAATCATAGCATACAAGGAACTGCATTATCCTCACTGAAATTTATCAACAGGGAGGACGAGGGGAATAATTCCACCAAAAGTCCTCAATAGCTTATTACAAGCCAAGGATACCTAATCTCAAGAACTATCGGCTTACAAAGACCTAACATTAGCAGCATCAACATAGGTGTGCTAATTGAAGCAATTTCGCCGTAGGTCCTCAACAACATGCCTCAAGCAGAGGAATACAAATCTTTAATAACTACCAGCATCCAACAATAATAACGGATTTTGTCATCAACATTGCATGCCAATCAAAATAATGAATTAGCATATCAGAACCGTATCATCCTTACCTGATCGGCTTTTAGCCGACACAACTCGCAACCTTGGACCGCAACAAGCGGGATCACCTAATCAAATAAGACCCATTCATCAGGCATCATTCAACATGTACACACTTTGTTCTACCCCTTCCCATTTAACTATTCATAACTTCTCACAACTGCTAGTTATTCTGTTCCGATAGCCAGATCCCTAACCTAGTTTTATCGACGCATTAACGATAAAAAAAACATTATCGTTTGAGGCGTATTAACCTTGTTCCTTGATTCCCTTCACTTTTGACCCTTGATTATGCATGTTCCCAGAAATTTACCATCGACATGGCAAATTACCAAAATATCCATGGATGGCCACTACACCACCACCACCCCAAATCACTTTAAAATCACTTTTTAGATGTACAACATTAGTTTTTGGACCAAGAAGTCCTCCAGAAAATTTTATATAAAAAATTACCAAAATATCCCTGACCTAGGTAAAATTACCAAAATAACCCCATAGCGGCTATCAAGCCAACAAAAAATGTAAACCAACTTTAAATATTTTTTAGGCAAACTCCACTAATTTTTCAGAAAAAGGGCCTTTGGGGATTTTTCGCTCAAAAATCCCTGACTGACATCTAACGGAATGCTCGGAAATTAGTTCTCTTAAAAATAGCTATCAGTTTCGAAATGTCCCGAAATTTTAGACATTGAAGCATCTCACTACTTTAGGGTCCTCATAAATTTCTTAGCGTAATTGCATTGGTTTGCTATTTTTAAGTCGTGAAATCTTTTCAGAGGCAAAATCATTTAACACCATTTGCGACTTTGGAAAAATCTCAAAATTTTTCACATTTGTAGATTTCCCAAAAATAGTTAGGGTTTTTACTTTGTACTTTGCCAGAACCTATTCAAAACTATCTCAAAAACTCAAACAGTGGGCTGCCTAAAACTTAACCACTTATATTGACACTTATAGTGAATGTTCATCCATAACCGCATTCGACCCATACACTTTTTCACCCTGAAACACCCACACTCTTCTTCCTCCCCCCTCCTGTCGAGAATACACCCACATAATTGATCCTTCACACACACAAAATTTCACATGTCCACACGTTAACACTCTCTCTCTCTCTCTCTCTCTCTCTCTCTCTCTCTCACACACACACACACACACACCCCTTAACACACAAAACAACCCCCACACATGCACCAACACAGACTGCAATAGCCTTGTGCTACAAACATACACACTGCACACATAGTAGCACCCCGTACCAACACACAACACAACATAACATGCCACTACGCAGCCACCACCATGGCTCAGCAATCCACACGCACACACTGCACCGTTGATGCTACTACAAAAGTGAGACATACACACATAATGCACCACACAACACACACTACTGGACACACACACACACACGGTTCGGCCACAGCAGCTACCCTGCCTGCTTCCCCTTTTCCCTTTCACCACACACGCGCGCGCGATGAATACACACAAAAAATTGACCCTAAGGATTACACTAAAGAGAGAGAGATTAACCTTAGTTTTTCTCCATTTTTTTCCTTCTCTTCTTCTTTTTCCTTCTCAGCTATGTTTCTTCTTCTCTTTTCAATTTTTATCTTCTTTTCCTTTCTTTTCTTCTTTCCATCCCACAAATTAAATTTTCTATAATTTAATTCAATTAGTCACTCCCCTTTTAAGTAGGAGGGGTCCACCCCTCTTCCCCCCAAGATTTTTGTCACAACATGACACATTTTTTCCACCAATCATCATTTTTCACTATTTACAAAAATCATCCCTCAACTTTCCCATAATTACACTTTGACTCCAAAACTTTGTATAATTGCATTTTGGCCCTAAAGCAAATTTTAGCCCCTCACTTGTTTTGCCCTAAATTAATCTAACTCTCAGTTAGGTTTAATTAGGGTATACATAACTAATTAAATAAAATGATAAAAATATAAAAATTATGGGATAAAGAGGAAAGGAAAAAGAAGAGAAAGAAAGTAAAAAAACTTTGGCAGAGACGAAAATAAATAGAGGAAAAAAGAAGAAGATAAAGGGAGGAAGAAGAAGAAAAGAGAGCAAAGGAAAGAAAAATTGGGGCCCTAAAGTGGTGATCCCTCTCTATCGAAGAAATGAAGAACAAAAGGGTGGAGAGTAAGCCTGTATCCAGATCTCACCTGCTCTTCATAGATCCCAGTTTCATACTTCGTTCCATAATTGGCTGGTTCTTGCAAACCAGGAAGACGAGCATACCAACTTTCGAGAAGAGGATATTCCCGAAACAACTCCACCAAATCTTCAGTGGACATTTTACTCGACTTCTCATCCGCCATATACCAAGGCTTAGGATTAGCCTTATCTTCAGCTTGATCCTTTACATCTCTTAAGGCATTCTTGGCAGGCAAAGATGGAGATGGTTGAGAAGTTGAAGGCTGAGGAGGTTGAGAGGATGAAGGAAGTAGTGGTTCTGAGGATGAAGGTTGTGGAAGTTATGGATTTGAAGTTCTAACTTTACTTCTTGAAGTTGAAACCCGATCTGATCTCGAGGATGAACTACTACTAATAGCTATATTCTCTTCAGAAGAAGAAACAGACACAGAAGACTGGGACATGTTTTCTCAAACAAGGAAACTATGAAAACTTGAAGTGCTGAACAAAAAGAGGAGAGGAAAATAGACTTACTTGAAGAGAAGGATGCTTCCAAATGATTCGAGTAGGGTAAAAGTGAAGTGGAGATCTCCTTTTATAGAGAAAAATCCGAATAACCATTTCTTGGGATACCCAACGGTTCATCTACCCTTACGTGTCACAAGCTAAGAGACGAGAAGTTTGTCAACTTGAAAATTCTTGCTCAAAGGCATTAATGGAGAATAAGACACGTGGAAAGAAATAAGACTCTGCTTGAGCAGAATCCCGTCCGAACACTCTGCCCGAGCAGAGTGACCGTGGCCGAACAGAATTTCTGCCAAAGCAAAATCCCGTCCGAATACTCTGCCCGAACAAAGTGATCGTGGCCAAACAGAATTCTGCCTGAGCAGAATATCGTCCGAACACTCTGCCTTAGCAGAGTGACCGTGGCCGAACAGAATTCTGACAGAGCAGAATCCCATTTGAAGACTCTGTCAGAGCAGAGTGACCGTGGCCGAACAGAATTCTAACTGAGCAGAATCCCGTCCAAACACTCTGCCCGAGCAAAGTGACAACGACCGAGCAAAATTTTATTCAAACAGAATCCCGTCCGAACAATCAGCCCGATTAGAGTGACAACGGCCGAGTAGAATTCTATCCGAGTAGAATCCCGTCCGAACACTTTACCCAAGCAGAATGACAACGGCAGAACAGAATTCTGTCAGAACAGAATCCCGTCCGAGCACTCTGCCCGAGCAGAGTAATCTTGGCCGAACAGAACTCTGTCAGAACATAATCCCACCCCAGCAGAATATCGTCCGAACACTCTGCCCGAGCAGAGTGACCGTGGCCGAACAGAATCCCATCCAAACACTCTGCCTGAGCAAAGTGACAACGGCAGAGCAGAATTCTGTCCGAACATAATCCCGTCTGAACACTCAACCCAAGCAGAGTGACAACAGCCAAGTAGAATTCTATCCGAGCAGAATGACAACGGCCAAACAAAATTTTGTCCGAACAGAATCCCATCCGAGCACTCTGCCTGAGTAGAGTAATCTTGGCCCAACAGAACTCTGTCCAAACAGAATCCCATCCGAGCAGAACTCTGCCCGAGCAGAACCATGTCCGAACAGAACCTTATCAGTGCAGAGCACTCTTTGTATACTTGAAATGTCAGACAAACAGATTTAATTCTGTTTTTGGCATATTTCGCTACCACCAGTGAAAAAAGTGTGCTTCCACCCGCTTCATTAATCTGGTAAAAGAAAAAATATCCCTCCATTCTACGGGCGACACATGGCAGTAATGACACGTATGTCGTACTGGTTCATTACTGATATGGCACTTACCATGTCAATCTCCGAGCAGAATCCTAAAGAGGCTCTGACTCTATCAGCTAAGATTGATATAAGATCCTCTAGGATCTTAATTAGATTCTGATTGGAGTTGGTCAAAGCCCAGTCCTACTAGGATTCCTTCTTCTACCACTATATAAAGGGGTCTAGCCCCCTCAGGTAAAGACAAGCTCACACACATACACATTGTGTCTTTATTGCTTCTCAGAATTCTACATTGTTAGCCATCTCTGACTTAAGCATCAGAGCGTTCCCCCGCCGGAACCCCACCCGACAGTCACTCCGTGTTCTCTTTTGCAGGCCTGATTTCTGGTGTGATTCTCCATCCAGTTTTTAGTTGCAACAGTTGCAAATGTTGTAAAAATGAGGTGAACAGAACAAATAGAGTATATGGAAACTAGGTTGGCTTCTAAGGTTATTAGTTTAATCAACTTTGCAGTAATTGCTAGTGAAGTGGTTGAACAAGAATGTTAACTGTTAAAGCTGTAAGTAGAGCGTACTGAGATGGGAAAAAAGGGTCCATCTCTTTGTTTACTTGTGTTTTCTCTAAAAATACCAATTTAGTTTCCACGTATTACAATTTATAGAGCCACACAAAGACCGTGTAGGGAATTTGTGTGATGTACACGGTCTTTGTGTGATGGTTGCAAGTTTAGAACTGTAAATTTTATATGACCTGTCGGTATGGGGATTGAAACCGAAAAAAGAATGTTCATACATGGTTATAAACAGAGAAAACAAAAAAAAAGTCTTTCTTGAGCTAAATTTTCTCAAACTACTCCTCTATATACTCTTTTCAGTGCTATTTGGTACCTTCCAATAACATAAAAAAAAATGAATTAAGAAATAGTGTTGTTAAAATTTTACCAAAATATCATAATAAAATCAAGCACATGAAACCTTGGTCGAAATTGTAACTTCCCGTGTTTCTTTGGCCATGATTTTAGATACTAATTCTATTACAATTTTCTTTTCATGTTTTTCAAAGGGTCACATTTTTTTTACAATCTTGAAAGTCAATTCCATTAAGGATCAGAGAATTATTAGCACCCGAGGAAGATGCCGAAATCTGTATTCTCTTTTTTTTTTCCCATTTGTATTAACATAAACGTTTCAGTGAAATTTTTGAATTTTTAAATTTGTAGGCCATTGATGTTTGCATCAAGTACTTTGTTAATTGAACTTTAACCACTGGATTTTAAGGCCCGTGGGCTCAAGCTTCACACTGGAAATACCATACAAACGTGATGTTCGAGTGAAATAATTTAATTTTTTTTTAAAATTAACAGAATTGTAATTTATATGACCCATCAATATGGGACTTCAAACTCGGGACCTTGAGGTTATACTCAAGGACCTTTGCCACTTCACTCACCCCTAAGGTTTACTAAACAAATATTACTAACAGTTTGATTTTGTGCAATTAAATACAGTACGTGATGGAGCTGTTCTATCATAAAAGTATTATCTTATACAAATATTACACAATTTTAGGAGAAACCATTACAATAAGGTAACAGAGAGGTGGGATTTAGCGGAATTGACTATGGACGAATTTTCAAGCAATAGGAGATTAAGATTTATTATTCTCTCACCCGTAACTATTGGTTACACCATGTCATCTCTTTAACTGTTATATTGAAGTATTTTTTATTCAATTTCAAATAACAATTTGGCTTTGTGGAATTAAATAAAGTTTGAGTAACAACAGTCCTAAATATCTGGAATGCTACAAGCCAATTTCGTCTCCATAAAAATCACCTCTTTTGCTGCTTTTCAAACGGCTCTTTGAGAAACTCAGAGTTATCATGATATTTCATCGCATTTGGCTACCCTCTGCCTTTTCTTTTTGTTACAATATATATATATATATATATATATATATATATATATATATATATATATATATATATATATTTGCACACACATACCAGTTCAACTCCTCACAGTAGTATAAAGTCAAACTTTTTGGACTTGATACCATTAATTTTGTCATCAAACAGCACATGTTTTTAAGTTTCAGATCCTCCTCATTTTTTATACAAGCAGTTGAACAACAAATGTCTTAATTTTATAAACTTTTTCCCTTAATTTTTTTCTTTTGCAAATTAAACAGAAAATGTGTGTTTTATTCATGCAAAAAAAGAATTAAATAGAACTCATCTACGATTTTAGGAAAAACTTTGAGTTAACTAATGAACCAGAAAGAAGCCATGTGAAAAACAATGCTTGAACCTCCAAAAGCAACAAAAAAGGCTCAAAAACCACAAGAGAAGGGGACTAGAAATATGACACGATTAGCAAGTTGTTTCATTACCAGAAACTCTATCGGACATTCACCTCATTGATGCCCACCCACCGCCCCTTTAAGTAAGAAATATGATTGAGAAAAATGAAAATTGTTGTTTTGGGACTTCGTTTTATTTGGCAACTCAAGCATATTATTTTGATTTTGTAATATAATATTTGTCATAAATGGTAGTCAAACAACAGGTGCTTTCATCTTTGGGATCTCCCTCACAAGAAGGATTCTCTATGGGTTAAGTGGTGCCATATTTTCATAATTAAGCATCAACATATTTAATCTTTCAAGCCACCAGTATGTCTGTCTTGGACTTGGTGCAAAATTCTGAAGCTCATAAATAAATGCAGTCAATTCATATGCCATAAAGTGGGGGATGGGAACTTAACATGGTAGTGGTTGGACAAACGGCTCATGGAGACACCATTAATTCAGCAATATGGGCAGAAGATGATCTATAACTCTGGACTGGGAATCAATGCAAAAGTCAAAGAAGTCATACAAGGCACTGAATGGAAGTTACTACCTAATAGATCAGAGGATATTAGAAGATAAAATAGTATTTTGGCTACTCTACCAGTCCCTAATACTGGAATCCTGATCAAGTAAAATGGAAGCTAAGCTCTAGTGGAGAATTTACCACTAGAACAGCATGGGCAAGACTTAGAACAAGAGCTCCAAAGGCTCCTTGGAGCAAACTGATCTGGTTTATAGGGCACATACCTAAATGTGCCATGATGTTATGGCTACTTTGTAAAGGAGGTTTAAGAACCAAGGCTAAACTAAAAGCATGGAATATCAACCCAGAAGAACAATGTGTGCTCTGCAGGAGATACCGTGAAACTGAAGCTCACTTATTTGTGCAGTGCTCTTTTGCACAGAATATGTGGAAGGAAGCTTTTAATAAGATGAAAATGAATATCCCCTTAATATCATGCCAGCATTTCATTCAATACTCAACTACACAATTCAGGGGGAAAGTCTTAAAGAGAGATTGTGTAACCTCATAATAGCAGTGGTTGTCTATAGGATTTAGCAAGAGAGAAATGCAAGAATTTTCAGCCATAAACAAGCTACAGAGAATGGGTGCATGCAAGTGATAGCCCAATGGATATACTACAGAACTCTCAGCTGGAGAAGAAGCCCTGCAACAGACCAAAATAAGAAGCTATGCCAAGCATGGGGGCTAGATACACAGAGAATACTTTTAGACTAATGTACACATTGTAAAGTAGAGACTACAAAAATGTGTAAAGTTTTGAAAAGTTTTGTACATGATTGAGCTCAAATGAATACAAAAGACCTTTGACCAACAAAAAAAAACGACAACAGGTCCTTTTTAATTTTAAAATGTTTTTTCCCTACCTTTTTTGCCCAGCAAATTAAACTGAAAATGTGTCTTTGATTAGATTTAAAAGAAAGAATGATGTACAACTCATGGGACACCCTTAACCCTACGGTGACACCGCCTGAGTTGAGTTGTCTGTCATATTCACTCATAACAACCTATGCAGAATACAGAGCAAACTATAACAATAACGTCCATTTATTACAATGTTGTCAACATATTGTGCAGTCATACTAAGCAACTACACCTTAACACATCGTGAATTGACGCTCTAAAAATGCATCCTTACCAAAGAAAAAAAACATACATCATTCTACAGTCACGTAGTTCCTCTCGACATACCCGTAGCTCAATCTTTATATTATCTTTTTCTAGCTTGTCTCACCTTGCTCAACTTTTCAAACTTCTTTCCTTTCCCTTCTTAGAGGTTCCTCCTTGGTCAATCTTATAACCTGGAACAACACACATAGGGAATGAGTGCAAATCGCTCAGTAAAGACAACACGAGGAGTATCGTGTACAAGTAATTTGAAAGCCTCGGAGGAATGATGATCATCTCAACGATAACAATGAATCAAAAGTTTAATGATAAATTCAGCATCAATGTAAATTGTCAAACGATCTTTTTCTTTCGTTAGACTGAGCGGCTTCAAGGACCAACAGAACAACATTATTGCCACTTCTTCCTGGACTAGACGGACTGACTAAATGACCGACTATACAAGTCAACATTGAATTAGTAATTGCAAAAGTAAACATCAATAAAATACAAATATTAAACTCATTAATATCGAATAAAATCAAATATAATGTAGACTCAGACAGGACAAACTAGACTCGAGCAGACACGATACACTCGAGTCGAGTGCCATACCTCCTTTTTGTCCGTGATCAAGTCTCACAGGTCATCCTCATATTAACATATTGATATACGGGATGCTCATTTTAGTCTCAACAAATTAAAAGAGACACTGTCATCAAGAAAGAAATTCACATAGGGACAAACACTTTATGTGAGTTCACTTCTTGATGACAGTGTTTCGTTTAATTAATTGAGACTAGATGAACATCTCGTATATTAGGAAATTAATGTGAGGATGGCCTATGAAATTTGATCATAAACAGAAAGGAGGTATGGCTCCCAAGTCGAGTCTGTCATGTCTGATCGAGTCCAGTTTGTGGTGTCTAAGTCTGCATTACATTTTATTTTGTTCGATGTTAACGATTTTAATTACTTGTATTTCATTGATTTTTTGCTTTTACAATTACTGAATTAGTGTTCACTTGCAAAGTCGTTCAGTTAGTCAGTCTTGTCTATAAGGAAGTGGCAATAATGTTGTTCTGTTTGGCCTCAAAGCCATTCAGTATAACGAAAGAAAAAGATCACTGGACAATTTACTTTTACACTTTCTGCCATCGGTCGTTCTATATTGGTCTTTCTGATTCCCTTACTCCATCATCATTCATCCAAATTTGAAATTCGAAAACTTTAGATTACAAAAAACACGAATGGATCAAGATTAGTTCTTTTTTTAGTTTAAACTCTTGTAGTATGTTAACTAATACATTACTACTCTACTCATCTAATTTATAATTACATTAGAAATACACTTATACATTAAGAGTTAGGCTTCAATCATGCAAAATTATTAATTTGTTGTTGACTAAATTTTCTAAGTTAAATAAATCACTATTAATAGTAAAATCATATGATTAATAGTCAAATTGAGCAATCTATTTTATTAAGTAGTGACACTAATTATAATATATTTTTTATTTTTCATGTTTTATGCGAACTTAAACCTTCTAAATTTTTTATGTTGGCATAAATTTTTTTATGACTTTTTGGCCCCTCCGGAATAGACTTTCTGAGTCCGCCCGTAGGTCAAACTACGGGTTCACAAACTACTCATAGCTCTTTAAGAATTAATTTGTGCTACTAATGATCAAAGTTTGAAACTTCCACAAATATTTGGATATATATATATATATATATATATATATATATATATATATGTGTGTGTGTGTGTGTGTGTGTGTGTGTGTGTGTGTGTGTTTACTTGCTAGGAGTTAGAGCAGACAACAAATAAACATAAAAAACAAATGTATATACACCTTTAAAAGTTCAAGATCAAATGTATCACTACATAAATGATCTCACATTGACGGGCAGATTCTCCAAAATATCCTCAATTGGACCATAAAATTGAAAACCGTTTTTGGAATAGCGAACAATTGCAGTCATAGGTTGTGGATTTCCTAGTCGACATGTTAGTTGACAATCCGTATGCAACACTTTTCTATATGCTAAAGGACATAAACATCAATGAAGAGAACCATATACTTATTCATTGTGATCCAACGGACGATCAACGGACACTTAATGCCCCCGTGGCATCACATGTTGCTATAATTGGAATCGAACATGAAGGTTCATGTTCAAGCGCCAACATAACATCATCATCATCCATAACAAATCAGGTGATAGTCATTGACTAACGCATTATTATGACTGCTATGACCCTATTTAGTATCCGCTGAAATTTCCCATCAGCAAAACCCACAAGACCTGATTGACACATTAGAACGACCATACTAACTTTTTTATTGGTGTAAGTTTTCATGTACCTATTATTTTAAAGCTCCTACCCTACATAGTTATTCACACGGGTATTTCTAAATAGAACAAATAAGAAGGCGTGACTTCATGCTATGGATAGTACCATTACATACCTCAAATAGGCTCACAGAAAGTCTCGTTCTTTCTTAGAGTCGGTAAAGTACTGCAACAGTACATGCATGTTAAGTTGAAAGCACAAGGTTGGATTACTTTTGGTTGAATCCAAAAGTTTTTAGAGCTGATCTATATCACGGACTTCTAGATGCTATCTTCTGCAGATGAAACTCAAGCTTCATCACGTGTAAGAAGAATTTTCCTCCCTACATCTTTCGTCGGTTGCTCCCATGACATGAAACATAGATACTTGGACATAATGGCTTTAGTGCAACATTATTCCAAACTGGATATATTCTTGACCTTAACTTGCAATCCACCATGGCCAGACATACAACAAGAATTGGCATTGGGTGAAAAGGCACAAAATCAGCCTGATTTGTTGGCAAGAATATTTCACGCAAAGCAAATGGAAGTCAGTTGCAGCTTATTTTTACGTGGTTGAAATCCAAATGCGAGGTCTCTCAAGTGAACATTTCTTGGTGATTCTAAAAAGTGGACACAAGATCAACATTCACGAGGACTTTGATGGCTATGTATTAGCTGAAATTCGAAACAATTAAGACAATTGACATCTATACGAGACTATTGTTCGCCACATGATGCATGGTCCATGTGGAACTTACAAACCAACCAATGTCTGTATGACTAATAAAGGTCGATGCAAAAATAATCCCTTATGCGTCTCTGAAATAGCTTAAGTTGAGAAAGCGCATACCCTATTTACAGAAGGCAAAACAATGGTTGTGCTACCCATGTTCGAGGAAAAATAGTTGACAACGGTAGGGTATAGTGGCGGAGCAAGAAAAATCTCTTCTTTTTTTCTTAAAGGTGGGCATATATAAAAGAGATATTATCACAAAAGTTGCCAACCTCTCAACCCAATACTAAGATCCGAACAAACCTCAATTTGATACCTATATACCCACCACCCATGAATAGCAATTGCAATCTGAAATTAGAAATCCAAATTCTCAGTTGCAAATTGTAAGTTCCAAAAACCAATTGTCAAAGTTTAAATTAAAACAAAAACACAAAGGGTTTAAGTTCAAGGAATTAAAATTTTAAGAATAAACACCAGAAATTCGGATCCTACCTTGCTTTCAAAAAAGAGCACTAGGGCTTGCGACTTTGCGTGGAGATGTTTGAGCAATTCCAGTAATCAGTGGAAGTTTAGTGGCTTTATATTTGGGGAAAAAAGGTCGGGTTCTTCATGATTTTTAAGCTAAAGAGATTGTGGTGGAGAAAATTAGGTAAGATACTGAGATTTTGCGAAAGAAAAGATGAGGAGAGCATCACTGATCACTACATCAGAGCAATACACTAGGACGAATCGACAAATCAAGCAATACACCATGACTTCAACCATTCTCCCGTTATTGGATCTAACATATACCGACTATGCCGTTCACCGGAAGTGGACTAGCGGGTGGAGGCAGTGGGATGCGGCTTTAAGGGCATGAGGCTAGTGAGGGGACCACGGCAACCCCCAACTTTTGGGATTTTTTTTAATTTTTTAGATAACGAATAAACATATTTAATTAAAATTACATAAATGTCACTGTATTATAACATTAATTAATTAGGTTCTTATGTTGTTGTGTTTTTTAGTCTTTCTGCCATCGGCCGGCATATATTGGTCATTCTCATTCCTTGCTCCATCTTCATTCTTCCAAATTCCAAACTCAAAAACTTCATATTTCAAAAAAAACACGAGTAGATTAAAGTAGTTCTCTTTTTTTTAGTTTAAACTCTTATAGTATGTTAACTAAGACGTTACTATTCTACTCATACAATTTCTAATCACAATAGAAATATATTTTTACACTAAGAGGTAAGCTTCTTTCATACAAAACTATTAATTTGTTGTTGATTAACATTACCATGTTAGATAAATCAAATGAATAGTAAAATTATATGATTAGTAGTCAAATTGAGAAATCTATTTGATTAAATATTGACGCTAATTATAATATGTTTTTTATTTTTCATGTTCTATATAACCTTCTAAATTCTTTTATGTTGGCCATCAATTTTCTGTAGGACTTTTTGGCCCCTCCCGATTAGACTTTTGAGGTCCGCCCCTGGGTCAAACTACAGGTTCACAAACCACCCATAGCCGTTTAAGAATTATTTTATGCTACTAATGATCGAAGTTGAAACTTCCACAAATATATGGATAACATGTTTGCCTTCACTTGCTCGGAGTTAAAGCAGACAACAAATAAACATCAAGATCAATGGTATATACACCTTTAAAGTTCCAGATCAAATGTATCACTACATAAATGATCTCCCACTGACGGGCAGATTCTCCAAAATATCCTCAATCGTACTCGTATGATACTGACCAATAATGTTGAAAACAGTTTTCGGAATGGCAAATAATTGCTGTCAAAGGTTGTTAATTTCTTGATAGACATGTTAGTCGACAGTCCGTATGCAACACTTTTCTGTATGCTAAAAACATAAACATCAACGAAGAGAACCATATACTTATTCCCTGTGATCCAACGGCTGATCAACGGATATTTAATACCCCTGCAGCATCACATGTTGCTGCAGTTGGAATTGAACATGAAGGTTCATGTACGAGCACTGACGTAACATCATCATCCATAACAAATCAGGTGATAGGCTTTGACTAATCGAGTCATTTCTCTTCTCGGTTATCCTCCATCATAAGACCTGATTGATGCAGAAGAACGAGGTACGTACTTTTTTATTGGTGTAAGTTCTCGTGTACTGTTATTTTAAATCCCCTACCCTACACAGTTTACCACGCAGCTATTTCTAAACAGAAAAAAATAAACATAAATACTTAGATGTAATTAGGGCTGTAAATGAACCGAGCCATTCACGAAAGGCTCGTGGTTCGTTCTCTATAAAACTCGTTCATGTTCGTTTGTATAATATACGAACAGAACATGAACAAGTTTTTAGAACTCGTTTATTAAACGAGTCGAACATGAACACTCCAAAATGTTCACAAACGTGTTCGCGAACAACTCGTCTTAATAATAAATTAATTAAAAAATGTTTAAAGAATTAATATTTAGATAAATCTTATAAATCAAAATTTAAACCTGAATGTCAGGCCTTGATGTCAATAAGCCTAAAACCTCAAGCCCACTTAAAAATATAGAGCCCAACCCCCAAAAAGCCCAAGCTAAGATGCCCAACATCTGAAACCCTAACTATTTTAACTAAAACCTAAATCTAAACACTCACTCACTCACAGATCAGATCTTACAGCCGCACTCATTCTCCCGTCGCCTCCCCCGTCTCACTCACACACACACACACGTACACGATTCACAGATTGAGATCGTATATAATCCCCACCCCTCACAGATAGATCGCACATAGGGCCCTCTTGCTCTCTCTCTCTTCACACGGACATCATAGCTTCGATCAGATCGATGCGTCGATGCCGTCATCACCCATCTTCGATGCCGTCAACTCTCCGTTGCCGGATTCTGCCTGTCGAAGGTCATCGCTTGTCTTCGACGCCGTCATCTCCTCGTCGCCGGATTCCGCCTGTCAAAGCTGGAGAAAGCAGTCGGTAGCTATGAAGGGGTTGCTGAGCACTGGGATCAAAAGGAGGAAAAACGGTATCTGTCCTTATAGCCAATCGGTCAAGGTTTTTTCTTTCAGTGTTTTTTATTTTTGCATCCCTCGTTGTATCTTCTGTATACAGATTTTTGAATCAGTATAGCTTAATTGCTTGAAGGAATTTGAGAAATTTGAGCAAGTTTAGGGTTTGACTGGAAATTGAACATGAATACGAGTCGAGTTTCGGAACTCGAGTTCGGCTCGAATTGCTAAACGAGTTGAGCGAGCCGAGCTCGAGTTTCACCGTCACGAACTCGAGCCGAGTTTGAACATCAATGTTTTGACTCTTAACGAACACGAGCCGAGCTCGAACATGTCAAAAGTTAAACGAACCGAGTTCGAACACACCCATGTTCGGCTCGAACTCGGTTCGTATACAGCCCTAGATGTAATGGCTTTAGTGCAACACTATTGCAAACCGGATATATTCTAGACCTTAACTTGCAATCCACCATGGCCAGACATAAAATACGAATTGGCAACGGGTGAAGAGGCACACAATCAGCCTGATTTGTTGGCAAGAATATTTCATGCCAAGCTTATGGAAGTCAGTTGCAGCTTACTTTTACGTGGTTGAAATCCAAAACCGAGGTCTCTCAAGTGAACAATTCTTGGTGATTCTAGAAAGAGGACCCAAGATCAACATTCATGAGGATTTTGACAGGAATGTATTAGCTGAAATTCAAAACAATTAAGACAGTTCATATCTATAAGTGACTATTGTTCGCCATATGATGCAAGGTCCATGTGGAGCATACAATCCAACCAATTTCTGCATGACTAGTAAAGGTCGGTGCAAAAATAATCCCTTGTGCATCTCTGAATATAGCTTAAGTTACATACCCAATTTACTGAAAGCACTACAATGGTTGTGCTGCCCATGTTCGATGAAAAACTATTGACAATGGTTGGGTATAGTGGCGGAGTCAGATAATTGTCACGCCCCCGAAATGGGACGTCGTGACTGTCAACAAACCTCTAAATATACCGCTAAGGTTCTAAAAGCAACGGTATAAACAGAGCACTAAAAGCCTCCAACATAAAGTATTTTCATGTATAACAAAAGGTTATTACAATACCTTCCTAAAAATATTCCATTACAAAACGATTTCTATGCGCAGCGGCTAAGCAAATGTTCCAATACATTTACATTGAATGACCCCTATCCAGGTAAGATTTTCAAAGTACGGACACAAAATTCAACGATAAGCAAAAGTCAAGAGACTCCAAGGCTGCCATAATATTCAATTGCCACTCTTCACCTGTGGTGGCAGAGGCAAGGTAGGAGAGAAAATGGGTGAGCTCAAATAACCTAGTAAGATAGCTGAATAGCAAGATATCAAACAGAAACTAACAGAAATGAATGGCAATACTAGATGGAAAAGAGCAAACAAAGTCTTACTATCGAGTATTGGAGCAACAAAGTTAAGCATTTAACCCAAAACACATGTCAATTATATGCCGGGTATGCTATAAACATACGATGACTATGATGGTCATAAGACCTAAATATCGAACCAAACATACAAACATCAAATGTGTGCTACCGAAGCGTACTAGGAGTCTTTGGCTCTCTAGCATAATAAACATATGTCCCAAGGACCCTCTCAATATGAGAGTTATTCAACATAGTCAGTTTCAATCTCAAATTGACGGTCACAAATGTCCAACTGCAAAGGTGTGCTCATTAAGGCACAAATGGAGGAAGGTACGCAATGTTATAAACGAAAGTAAAAGTTAAAAATCCAATAGTGATCCAATAAAAATGAATAAAATTGGACAAAGCATAAGCTTTCGGATTTCAAAAATACCTTCCCACAGCCAAAGCGATAAAATCCCTTACCTCATTAAGCTTTCGAACAAGAAAAAACCTCAAAGCACCACCTTAATACCAAAGGAGCTTCCCGAGCCTTCTAATTTTCTCTCTCTCTGCCGAAAAGGGAATGAAATAGGGAACAAAAGGAATAGAGAACCCACTAGAAAGGAAATAAAAAAACTATTTATATGGGACAAAATTTTTAAGTTTTTATTCGAAGGAAAAAGAGTTTCCTTCGACCAAATCCGGCAGAGGTGAAAATGCTTCTTCAAAAAAAATTAATTTTTTTTAATTCGACAGAAAACAAGTTTTCATTTGAATCAAAACTTTTAATTCTAATGAGAACTTTTTTTTTCGTTCGACCGAAAATTGTTTTCATTCGAGTGAATACTTTTCATTTGAATGAAAACCTCAGTACTCACTCTTCACGATTTTAAATACTTTTCATTCGAAGCAAACTCATTTTCATTCGACCGAATCTTTCAGAAATGCTAACAACTATTTTCTCAATATTATCAAAAAGATTACACGCGCATAGCATCCTCGAGTTCCCATGTGGCTTCTTCCATTGAATGGTTACGCCAAAGCACCTAACCAACTTAGTAGTCTCAGTGCACAAAATTTGATCCTGACAGTCTAAAATCTCCACTGAGTGTTCCTCGTATGATAGATTCTCCCGAATCTCCATAGGTTCGAAATGAATAACATGTGAAGGATCTGGCACGTACTTCCTCAATGCTGATACATGAAACACATCATGTATTTGTGACAAACTAGGAGGTAAGGCAACTTGGTAAGCGATTGGTCCAACCTTCCGCAAGATTTTGAATGGTCCAATAAATCTAGGGCTAAGCTTGCCCTTCTTCCCAAAACACATTACCCCCTTCCAAGGCGACACTTTGAGAAATATATGATTTCCTACCCCGAACTCTAGTTCACGTCTTCTATTATTAGTATAACTCTTCTGACGACTTTGAGCAACTAGCAAATTATCCTTAATTAAATGATTTTTCTCTGATGTAGCTTGTACTATATCGGGCCCCAAGGCACCCAAACGTTTCTCTTCTCCAACCTCAAACCAACAAATTGGTGTCCTACATCTTCGCCCATACAAGGCTTCAAACAGTGCCATACCGATACTAGCCTGAAAGCTATTATTGTATGCAAACTCAATAAGCGGCAAATAATCACTCCAACTATCCTTAAAGTTTAGTGAGCAAGCCCTAAGCATGTCCTCCAAAATTTGAATGGTGCTCTCTGACTGTCCATCACTTTGAGGATGATAAGCTGTACTAAGTTCAAGTCAAGTACCCAGGGCGTTTTGCAAGCCATGCCAAAATCTTTGATGTAAAACGTGCATCTCTATCCAAAACTATTGAAACAGGTACACCATGGAGTCGAACAATTTCCTGAATATAAAGTTTGGCCAATCTTTCCAAGGTATAGGTAACTTTAACGGGATAAAATGCGCTGACTTAGTTAAACCATCAATTATCACCCAAACTAAATCATAACCTTGCCTTGTCCTAGGCAACCCAGATACAAAGTCCATACCAATATGTTCCCACTTCCACTGAGGGATGGGAAGAGGTTGCAAAGGTGCAACAGGCCGTTGATGTTTTGCTTTAACTAGCTGACAAATAAGACATCGAACGACAAAGTCCGCTATCTCCCTTTTCATATCGTTCCACCAAAACACGTCCCGTAAAACCCGATACATCTTAGTACTACCCGGATGAACTGTGAAGCCAGAACTATGCACGTCACGCAATATTTCCTCCTTCAACCCTACATCAGAAGGAACAAACAATTTGTTTCCAAAACGTAATGCCCCTTTGGCATCAATCCTGAACTCTGGCTGTTGACCCTTTCCAAATTGTTCTCTGATCTTAATTAATTTTGAATCCACAATCTGAGCTTGCTTAATTCTTGTAACCAAGGCAGGTTGAGCCATCAAATTACCAAAATAGTTTTCCGACCCGGAAACTAAGACATCCACACCCAAACTTTCAAGATCCTCAAGAATTTCTTTACGTGCAGTTAAAAGAGCAGCACACGGACCTATATTCTTTCAACTGAGATCATCGGCCACCACATTAGCCTTCCTGGAGTGATATAGAATCTTGCAGTCATAGTCCTTAAGCAATTCTAGCCATCGATGTTGTGGCATATTCAGTTCCTTCTACGTGAATAAAAACTTAAGACTCTTGTGATCCGTGTAGATCCCACACATCTCACCATAGAGATAGTGCTCCAAAATATCAAAGCAAAAACCACAACAGCCAATTCCAAGTCATGCGTTGGGTAGTTCATTTAGTATAAGGTCTATAACAAACTCGATTTCACAATCTGGAGGAAGACCAGGGAGTTCTTCCGGAAACACTTCCAAAATTCACTAATGATGGGAATATTGAATAAGTTCTGAATAGCTATACGAGTATCCACAGTGTAAACTAAATATCCTTGACACCCCTTCCGAAGCAACGTCTAGCCCGCAAGGCAGATATAAGGCAAGACGAAGTAATGGAAGTAGAACCCTTATACTTGAACTTAGATTGACCGAGAATCTGAAAATGTACTTCTCTGGCATAGCAATCTAACGAGGCATGATAGGAAGATAAGAAGTCCATGCCGAGAATGATGCAGCAGGTAACACCCTACCCTCAATGTGTACCAAACAAGGCTTGTACACTGTAGATACTAAGATAGATTTCCCCACCGGGGTATCAATCATCAAATCAAAATCTAAAGGTCATGGGTCAGAACCCAACTTACACGCAAGAGAAGAGGTTATAAATGAATGCGTGGACAGGGTCAAACAATGTATGAAATGAGTAAGAATTGATCTGAACTGTACCTACTAATACGTCGTTAGAAGCTGTGGCATCTTTGGTAGTCAAAGCATAAGCACGGCCCTGTACTCTCGGCCTCTAGTCCCCCGTGGATGGTTTATCTCCAACCAGAGCTTGAGTGTTGTAAGTCTTCTCTTTCTTCGGATACGGGCATTCCATAGCATAATGCCCCACCTTCCCACAGGTGAAACATGAATTTGTCAAACCATGGTAGGGCTTATCCCCATGATTCTTGCCGCAGATGTCGCAAACCTTCGTAACCCTTTGAGTTGATTGCATGTTTTCTTGTAAAGTTGCTTTCTTCTTATTTTGACCACCACCTTTGTTCTTGTCTGAAGTTTCTGCACGACCTCATTTAAGTCTTTGTTCCTCCTGCTCTTTTAGAAACTCCCCATAATCTCTCTAGAATTTCTGCTCATTCAACCACCTTGGCATAAGTCTGAAGCTTTAGAGCTAATAATCTATTCTTGATGCCGCGCTTCAATCCTTTCTCGAACCTTCTTACTTTATGATTTTCAGTGTCAACTAGATGCGTGAACTTCGCCTCAGAATGGGCTACTGTCATATCATTCTGTGCAAGCTTCAAGAATGCTTCCTCCTTCTAATCCTTTATATTTTGAGAAAAATACTTCTCGGAGAAAATACCTTTAAATCGTTCCCGAGTCATGGGATGATTGGCGCTGATTCTCTGTGTGCGCTTGATCATTCACCAATGGTCGGCTTCATCCTCTAACATGAAAACAACATATGCCACCTTTTGCTCATCACTGTTGTTCCAAAGGTCAAACACCTTCTCATTCTGGTTCCCCCACGCTTCAGCCTTCTTTGGATCAGGTTCCCCTTTAAAAGTGGGCACTAACTTGTTGAATTTCTCTGCATCTTCGATTTTAACACCATCATTCTAATTTTGGTGCGGCGGTACCCCGTTACCTCCGACAATTAGATTCGCCAAATTCTGAAATCCTTGTACAACGGCTTCAGTAACTCCGTCATTCGTGAGTGGCTCGAAAGGATCGTTGGCGTTACGATTAGAGTGTCTAGGAGGCATGGTACTACTCCTGACACATCAAAGGAAACTATATAAGCCTATAATGTACAAAAGATAAGAGCGAAATCAAAATAAATCTCACAACGTCTTAGACCTAGGCTGCTCACATGAGTCTACAGAATCACAAACATATGCTCTGATACCAACCCTGTCATACCCCCGAAATGGGAGGCCGTGACTGTCAACAAACCTCTAAATATACCGCTAAGGTTCTAAAAGCAACGGTATAAACAGAGTACTAAAAGCCTCTAACATAAAGTATTTCCATTTATAATAAAAGTCCATTACAATACATTCCCAAAATATTCTCTTACAAAACGATTTCTATGCAGAGTGGCTAAGCAAATGTTCCAATACATTTACATTGAATGACCCATACTGATAAGATTTCAAACAAAATTTTAGGGTTGCCTGTACAAGGGAAAAACTCCCTGCAATCAAGCCTAGGTTAGCCGTCGTATTAAACAAAGCCCCCATGCACTTAACCAATCAAATCCTCCTTGTCACCCACGGCCTCTCGACTGCAATTTATCATCACTGCTTCCTCCGACGGAAAAGTAGAAGAAAATAGATCCCTGACAAGTCACGCTGTTACCGTGCTGCTAGCAACGGCACTGCCATCCCTCAAGCCTTGAAGGGACCCATGAAGCGATCTCTGCACGCTATCAGCAACTATCCTCAGTCGTCCCTGATTAATATCCACAGGGGAGCTTCCATTCATTTCCACAGTTCGGGCAACTCTCTGCTTACATTTCTCCCAGTCATCGACTCGCAGCCAGCAGGACCGACCACCGTGGCTTCCCTCCATTCCAAAAAAAGACATGCTCGGACTCTCACCAAATGAATATCTCAGCCTCACAGAAACACAATAGGGCAACCATGCAGCACCACCGGCAGCATTTAAGTGAGGTATGTGAGCAGGATCAAGAACGACGGTCAGCCCAAAATCAACAGAATTATGGGGTCGGTCATAATGAATATTGCTCTTGGATGCAGATGAGTTCTCAGAGCTGGCATCCATATTCAAACCTGAATGATTTTCAAGACATAACTCTATACGTGACTTTTGTGCAGGGGATATATCTCCACCTTGTGCCTGAGCTAATGATTTCTTCCAGGCTATAAGTTTCAAGAACTCTCTTAGAACTGAGATGGGTAAAGTGAGAAGAGTGATGAATGACGCAACACGAGAAGCATCGTATGGCTCTGATGCAACACGACGGCTGAAATAGTCACATATCTCACCAATTTCAGACTGGGTTAGTTCCTCTTGAGTAGTAGCTGAATTTTGCTGCGAATGATGAAAATGCTTTACACTGAGAACTTGGAGAAGAAGTTGAACTCTGTGTACACTAACAGCAAATACATAGCCCCTGTAATATATATATGAATTCAGAATCAAGTCAGGCAAGAAACTTGAAGTCAAAAGATGAGCATGTCTAAGTAAGATTGGAATTGAAAATTATGGAGAAAACTGGGTTGGTGGCTTGACTATGGCAAGCAAGCAATAAAGGGGAAGAGAGTGGACTTTGCCTCCCCTTTGCAAGGGCTCGGCAGCGCAAACTACTGCAGATGGCACAAAACTTTCGTTCAATCAAGTATTTACCTCCATCGGAACTTAGGAAATAAATCCTAGCCACTAGCTACTTGGAGAACAAGAAACCAACAATGACTAAGGTACCATAACACAGTAACAAAAAAGACTTGACTAGATTAAACCTGGACACCTGATCAATAATCAATAAACTAGGCCTAATGCTGCAATATAATTTCTAAAATCTTACATAATAACAATAAGATAAAAGCCAGTCTCCTGACTTGAGACTTTGATTCCAGGCCAGTGTCATGTTTCGGCCCAATCCTTGTATGGTGGGGTTCACTTAAGACCAGTCTCCTGACTTCTTTGGCCAAGGAGGTTTCAGCTGTGAACTTGTGGCTTGCCTTTCTTTGTAAGGATACAGTGAACTCCTCGCTTTCCATACAGATTTCAAGGGTAGGAGTTTGAAATAGTGGAGATTTTGTTGGCCGGTAGGTTTTCAATATCTAGCATAGGCTTCCTTTGTCTCATGTGATCAAGGTATTAATTCCCTATAGCAATGTACTTCCTAGGACAGCCTTTCTATAACTTCTATAAAATTGTGCTATAACATGGACAACATTGCACTATGGTCTTACCCCACAAAAAAACGCAAGGCTGGCTGCTCCTGGTCCAGGTTTAACAGTGCACCTTCATTATCCTTCAGAATTGAACCCAGGATCTCTTTCAAAAGATCAGGCAACTGTGCAAACAGCCACAATACTCCAAGGTATTTAAGAATACCTCTAAGAACCTTCTTTAGAGCAACAAGAGGAACCCATCCACCGCCATAACCTCCATCATCCCCAAGTCCAATGATTGCCGTGTTCAGTTCTCCTCTCACATGAGCAGGAACAGCGGCACCGGCTGCTCGACGTAAAGGGAAACCAGAGTTTACTACGGACAAGTTGGAGGATGCTGGAAGAGCATGTCCAACACGATTGAGACCAGCCACTTGATTTCCTGAACGAGTCACTCCACCAGAACCGGGAAGATTACCTCTGCTTCCATTGGCCACCGGTAGCTGCGAAGCTGAACTTGAACTTGAATTGTTTCCATTAGATAGTCCAACTGTCTGTTGACCCCCTGTAAAATTAGGGTCTAGGCCATTCAATTCCTGGGCAACATGCTCCATGATGAATGGTCGAAATTGTGGGCACGGTAATGATCCTCCAACTGACGGACCCCCCTTGGGCGGTGTTGCTGGTTGCAACCAGACCTGATCACCGGCAAAACACCGCATGTCAACCGCAAAATTTTTACGATAAATTATACGAATCCAGTAGGGGCCACGAAGTACAACAGAGACATCAATTGGCAAAAGTGAGCTTGGAACAATGCCGGGTCCACCTCGCCCGGCAGCGGCGGCAGCGGCGGCCAACATTGCAGGACCAGATAAAGCCTGACTGGGGTTTGAGCTTAAACTGCTAGGCAAGTGCCCCTGAGGGAGAATGTACCCACCTTGTTTTGAGATAGAAGATAAAGAGGATGTAACACCGGGGACACCAGAAACAGGGGCAGCCCGCGCAGGCCGTGATGCAGCAGCAAGAGAATGTAAGGGTCCTGCAGTGAGGCGGATGCAATCCAAAAGGGATGCAACTTCAGCTCCATTAATGAAATCTTCTAAAAACTGCAGGGAAAAGAAAACATATGATTATCGTGGCAAACAACTATAGAAATACAACTAAAAAGGCGGTTCTTATATTCAGAAATCTGCAAGAATCTAGACGGGAAACAGGCGCACAGAGTCTTTAATTATGCATCAGAAAGCACAAAAAAGATTAAGCAGATTTTCATGGACAGTTAAGGTTACAAAAAGCCTAAATACATGCCCGTGTCGGACACTCGACACTTGGACATGGGTATGGGATCTGTGTCCGACACTTACGATAAGATATTGCACCATGAGCACTATCTTGTAGTGTTTCTCTTTGGTTTTTATTACTTTGAGATGAGCCAAGTTCTCAATAAAAAACATGTGCTATACATAAAACACCATTTACCTTAGGAATGACAAAAAGTACTAATATGTATAAACAATTTGTCGTGTCCCCATGTTTTATGGATTAAAAAATAGACGAATCCCACACTTGGACACGTATCCGACATGGACACTCGCACCAAGTCCATGTGACAGAGACTACAAAAGAAGAAAATTTCAACTTTGAGGTAAAGAAGATGACAGGTAAGATAGACTTGGTAGAATTTTAGATCGTATGCAACTACAACTGTCTTGTTCTTCAGAGGTCGTAGTTAATAAGTAGAAGAATAGAAGGGATCAAATTCACCGGTCAATATTTAGAGGTAACTATCAAAAGTAATAGAACCTATGTTATCTGGACTCTTCGAAATGTGTGAAGTACCCGTGTCGGACACTCGACACTTGGACATGGGTATGGGATATATGTCTGACACGTGTCGTGGATATGCCACTAAGATCACTCCCATTTTTTTTTCGGACTTCATTGCTTTCAAATGAAGAGAGTTTTAAGTAAAACATTGTGCGTAACGTAAAACACCATGTTAACTGAGAAATTACGAAAAGATATCAATAAATAGGAATATTTTGTCGCGTCCCCATGTCTTGGGTTTTGAAAATTAGACGAATCCGACACACGCGTTACTTGGACACTCGGACCGAGTCCATGTAACATAGAATAGAACTGAAGAGAACTAATACTGGTTCGCCATCCTGTCCCCAAATACTACAACTGTAAGAAGGTATTTAGTATGTTGGCAGTGGTCTAGGTCCTAGTATGCTATAGAACCCTCTGGGGTTCATATAATCGAGATATGCCGCCTTTTATTCGATTAGCAACCCAAATTGCTTCATTGGTTGTTGGACATAATATGTAGTTTTTGAAATCATGAGCTTGCACTGTTAACACCAGCTTATTATTCTCTCTCTTTCCTCTTACTATGTTAAACCCCACATAGAAATCAGAAAGAAAGTGCCAATACAGGAGCATCTGCTATTTACTTGGACCGCACACTGCTCATTATAATTTCAACTTCTTACAAACAAAAAGAATAATTATATAGCATGTTTTGAACAAAAGGAAAAAATAATTTAGAAGTTGACTAGCTATCGCTTATCTTAACTCCACAAAGTCTTCCCCCAACCATCTTGGATTGAAAATAAGAAAGCATAGTCACCAATTCTGAGGTCATCGTTTGTAAAATGATGCTATCAAACCAAATTAGAATTAATCTCCCATTCTCCAAGCATATACAACAGTAGCGTCACTCACACCAATCTGCTCCTCCCTACTCGTTAATACTTCATGTATCTACTGAATTGTCGTCTCTCTTGTTCTCTTACCCTGTCCATTTTCATTTACGCATTAAGTGACATGCCGTAAGAAGGTATTTTGCAAAGCAATCATGACAAGAAAATCATGACTTCCACATTAGAATCAAATTCTTTCCATAAACAAAAGAAAAGTTCAAAGAAAAAGTTCTCTTATTGGCTAGACCATGTGTGAACTTTATGAGAGAATTTTGAGCCAAAGACAGGATCCAGGTTATTGCATAAGTTCCAGGCAATTTAAGGGAATAAATGCAGATGACAGCCTCTTCAAATTCCGTACCATCACAAGGATCTAATATTCGAGAATAAAAAATGAGAAATGAGTCGGACGGAAGAAAAACCAATAGAAGCCAAAGCTAATGATACGGACCTTGGTATGAGGCCAAAGCTGGTCTGGAGAAACGTGCATCGTGCAGCCCTCTTTACCAGACTCCCATTCAACAACAAATCTAGCAAGGACTGGTGCACCAAAACTGAACCACAAACTCATGAGTCCAACTGCCTCAATTCTAAATGCCCTCCTCATCTGTTCTGAGAGCCTATCAGCTGCCTCAATAGAACCTTTCCCTCCAAATTGTACTTTACCATCAGCATTCGCACTATTTTCCTCCAATTTCTCATCTGACCTTACTCCAAGCAATTTCCGCATTCCAAGTGCAAACATTCTAGCATTAGAGATCCTTTGAATATCTGCCACCAACTTCTTTATGCTATCAGCCTCAACATAATTGTAACTGAGAACGACGCCTTCCGGATCATAACGAATGTGGGAATCTATATCAGACATATTGGCAATCCGAACACCAGACCCCCATGGAGTGAAATTGCTTCCCTTCTGAAGCTCCCACAAGTCCCTGAAGTGCTGGTCGTTGATTTTAACATCCCAATACATGCTTCCAGGTCGACCAAGTCGCAAACATATGTGTTCCCAGGAATCACCTCTTACAAATGGGAGTCGGAACCATAAGTTTGAGGATGCATTTCTCAGACCCACTTCTTCAGTATTAGGGATGTCCAGTGCCTCCATCTGACTAGTTAATCGGGCATGTTTGATACAGAGTGAGCAGTGCCTGACCACATGAAGAAGAGCTGAAACGTATATATTAGAAGGAGCATTGCCTTTATTGGCCTCAGCTATAAGATTAGCATAACTGTATCCTTCAGTTTTACTAATCATTTCTGCCGAAATGAGTGTTCGAGACACAGGCTGTTGGGCGCAATCTGGTTCGCCGATTTTTCTTCTCTTAGAAGAACCTCCACCACTAAACTCCAGGCAATGAAGAGACGAGATTATGTTTAACATGTCTGAAATGGTACGCTTCCCTGATGTTCTATCATATCTAGGAACAGTATCAAAACCTGAGCTAGGACAGATTGCCGAATCGGCTGTTTGTGCTGGAAAGAAAGCACACGGTTCAGAAATAAATCAATCTGCAAAACTTGCTTTCTAAAATTCAAAAATCACAATTTAACAGAAAGTTTCAGAGTAGATTCCTTACACACAGGAGCTGTAACCAAAGGGCTGATTCCAGAAACTCTAGAATTTCCAGCTAGAACCCCAGTAGCAGAGTTCCTGGGACCATTCACTTTTGAGCTTGCTGGAGAAAGCCGAAGACCAGTTGGTCTGGGTGGTGATAGGAGTCGACTTGATCGATTTCCAGATGTGGTCAACTGAACTTCATCCACTGTCATATAGTTACTAACTTCGCCATGTGGGGACCTAAGAGAAGCCAAATCCTGATCAGACTTTGAGGCAGATAGTCTCTTCACAGTTGTGCTCCTTCCTGGGCCAGGAGACAAAGAATTGGCCGAACCTGACTGCATCAACCCCTTCAGATTGCCTGATGAATAAGATGGGCTGTTGTAATTAGGGCCTAAACTCGTAAATTTTGCAACACCTCCCTCCCACTTAGGAGAAGATGCTCCAGGTTTAATACCATGAAGGTTCATTTGTGCAGAGCCAATATGAGAGGCAGGGGAAGTATTATATGTTGAAGTGGCACCCTGGACAGGTAAAGGAGCAGAGGATCCTCTCTCAAGCTCAAACACTTCATCCACAATTGAAGAAAAGCTTGATGGAAGACCGGAACCAAGCATAGAACCTTCGAGGCTGAACTCTGGAAGAAGACCATGTTCAGAAGTCTGATTAGCGCCCACATCTTTTGAGGCTGATAATAGTTTTCCACAGTCAAGAAGGCTCAAATTGAGTTCATCTTCAAGCATCTGCATCAGACCTATGTCAATGTTTTTTAAGCGGATCACATGATTCATGTCACCAAATGACAGAGCTTTCCCTGACGGATCTGGCTGAGTCTCTAGTAATGTAAAAAGAGGCTTGAAAGCCTTGTCAAGTTGCATTAGCAAAAAATAAGAGCTCCCACATTCTGGGAATCCCATAAGCAACATATTTGAACCATTCAAAATGCTCTTTGGCACCTTCACTGCAGCGAATCCATGTTCATAAACCTGCAAGAATCAAGTGAACATAACACCAAATATTTGGATAGCCTCAAAGAAGAAGATAAGTGCCAGCATTGAATCAGCAGGGCCCAATTAATTATTCAGTAACTCCTAGAAATAGAAGTTCTTAAAGACAACTGAAACAAGACCTAAAAAACTTGCTATTAGCTGCGATGCCCATAAAAAGAGATATGCTTAAATTTTGGGTTCAGTAAAAACACCTTGTAGTTACAGCGGACAAAAGACAGTTTCTCGCTTAACATGAGTTCGAACTCAATTTCGAAATCTCACAAGACCCCGTTTAAGAATAATAAATTACACAGTAAATTATGCGTCTCTCATACCGGTGTTTATTCAAAGCACAAGCTGTAGAGACGGTATAATCAATTTAGCGATAAGCTCTGAACTACCATGTTTGGGATACCAGAATTTAATATAAGATTCTCAATCATCCCCAACTCAAATCACCTCAACTCAGCCTTTACAACTTAATACCATTCTCATTCTAATAGTTTACAATCCTAGAATTTCCAACTCAAATTCATCTCAAAAGCATTTGCACCAAACTAGCGGATGCACTAGTTTCACACACTAGCATTTGGCTCTTTGAATTCACATGAATCTCATTCGGTATGTTCATTTAATTTCCTCTAGAGTATTTTGGCAATAGCATAAAAAGTTTTTGATCGCTTGCAGATTTAGGTCGTAATTTGGTTTTCATTTAAGAAATGATGTGCTAATATATAGCAAATGAAGCATGTAATTAGCCACAGAAGAAAATCAGAACGAAAGACCTAAAAAGGCAGAAAACTTTTAAGATCGTAAGGATCACTAAAAATGAAGTCATAACTAACAGTGTCCATTAATTTTTGCCTTATAATATAACCTCATTATTGAATTCAAAATGCCACGCCATGGCGATAATACTGTTCAGAAGTTCTAACGAAAAAAAGGACCTGATGATGCTCAAAGGGACCATTTCAAGTTTCAACACACAGACAGTCCAATCAAACACTGTGTTTTGATAATCATTGTAGCGAGCAACTCATAGTGAAAGCTCAAGAGTTGCGAATATTAGGGAATATGAGACTTGGTAATTTTGTGCTTGGACCATTGGACAGGCTGCCAGTTCCAAAGAATGGGAGCTGATAAGATATTTGAAGCTTAAAGTTCTCCTGTGCCTGTTGACAAACTATGGTATTAGGTCAAGAACCTGGTTATCCCAATAGTTTCAACCTTGAACAGGTTCTTTACGTGGTATGGCTGATTTTAATGTCTGTGTAAGCTTATTCTTCACAGAATTTTGTTCCTTTGTATACCTATATGCTAATTCTTTCTTGATTCCTCCGGCAGGCTAACGGTCAAAAGTGTTGAACTTGGACAGTGCTTGTTCCAAGAGTTAGAGCTCCTTTTGACTTTTAGCACTTGGTGATATTATATACTCTTTTCTGTGCTGTTACCCCTTGCTTGGTCAGAAAATATGATCATTGGTCAGTTCCACTGCAAGTCCAAGTGGTCACTCTGACACTCTGCTACCCCAAGCTCACGGCATTTTCAAGCTTCTAAAGTTCATTCAATATTTGGTCTGCTTTTGAGCTAGGAAACATCAATCCGAGCTGAAATAGAGAGGGTTAGAATGGTCAGAAACTATGATCATTGGTCAATCGTTCGGTGGAGTTACACTGCAAGTCCAAGTGGTCAGTCTGACTCTCTGCCACCCAAAGCTCAGGGCATTTTCAAGCTTCGAAAGTTCATTCAATATTTGGTCTGATTTTGAGATAGGAAATATCAATCTGAGCTCAAACATAGAGCGAAAGGGCTTCTGATGCAAAGTACCATTCTGCAAGAAAAAGTAGGAATCCCAGGGAAAAGATGCAGTCATTCTTATGCTAACTCTTTTATATATGGACATTCGGAACGCCAGATGTAAAATTGCAATTCATTTTATTATCCAATCCCGAACAGGACAGCCCTAGAAAAGAGCGAGTTTGCATGGGGTAATCATCTGAGAGCTGATGCTAAATCTGGTCAGGGTGTATTGCCGGCTATCCTTACTTCTGATAGACTTACAAACAAAAATACAACGTCCCCTATACTTTGCAAATGCTTTTCTGACTGCTAAATAGATTTTAGCCTTTCTTCCGAAATAAAACACATTATAAACAACTGTCAGAAATGTCTTCTCTGTTTTTGATTTGTGAATGGACAAAAATAATAATTTCCAAGTGTATATGCATGCCTGCATGCTGCAGACTGTCAGTGAGTTCACATAAATATAATCTATCCAACAAATAAGTCTGAAGTCTAAACATAAACACAATAGCAGATATGATTACCTCAAGGCCAAGAAACCTGCCAATACATGCATATAAATGCAATGTACTTTTGCTTCTCAAGTTTATGAAAACTTCGGCAGCAGTCATGCTTCCCTGATTTAAAGCTTCCTCACATTCTAGCAATGCTGAAGTTGCAAGGATGTTCCTGGACGACTGGAGAAGAAAGCTTCCGTTCCTGCAAGTCAAGAAAGAAAAAACTCAAGCTACTATTGAGAACAGGATGAGAGCCAATGTAAGAAGGGACAGAGGAACCCCATCCTTTCTCATTCTATTCTTTTCTTTCAAGGCAATTTTAAATTGAGAACAGACTCCACTAACTTTTGAAAAAGGAATGGCACGTGAGAAATTATGCCATTATTAATAATAGAATATTCAGAACTCGAATCATGACAAGCAATAACATAATTCCCACTTTTGAAGGAACAAATAACCCTTTACTCATACAGATATTAGCATGGCTCATGAACTTGTTTTTGTAGATCGCACCCATTGCTCCTTTCTAGAGCCCTACAGAGAAGTCGCTGGGGTATAATCGAGCTCAGATACGCTCCAAAGATTTCAACTTACTGGACAGCTGCTGGCAAGAAAAGCTAGTCTAAGAGGTTTTCGTTAAGCAAGCTCACGTAGGACGGAAAAACTTAACAAGTTAACCTTATTGCTCGACTAATGAATTCCAAGCTGATAGGGGACTTGACCAGGAATTAGATCAGAGCCCTATAAATGTACTGTACTTATATGTGAGATTGTATGCAGCAGTCCTGGTATAGGTTACTTGAGGATGACATAATCAATCTGCAGTTCTCTTATGCAACACACTGATTCATCAGTAAAGGGTCAAGTAAGATACGATGGTACACCATCAACATGTTGAACCTAGTCCATAGTTCTCTCATGATGTAACATATAGATACATCCTAGAAGAAAGAACCCACGACCAAGGGTCAAAATACAGTTGGACCTAGCAGCCTATTTTAAACACCCAGCAAAGCAAGGTCAAATCCATGGCTGGTCGGATTAACAAATGATATTGAGCAAACAAAAAGGTAAAAGGGACTAACAGATCATCATGGCATAGGTCAGTGGTCTGCCAGTATTGAGAAGCATGTAAACATTGAGGTGCAGATAATGGAAACTATTGAAAGGGGGACTTGGCAATTATTTAGACCTTGACTATGAAGATAATGAGGAAAAGGCTACATGTTTTTTGCATATTGGCTAGAAAAGAAGATTCTGGTAATATAGGGCCTTCAATAACCACCGTGATGATCTGTGATGTATCTAACAGTGTCATGACGCTGTTAAATTTGGGGAACGTCATGAAATCATGGTTTCCTATCTGGAAAATATGCAATCAGAGCTTACAAAATTAAGGTTGTAAATAAAAACCCTTTGTAGAAGTGTGTGAATAAATCTTAACATAAAAACTTAGGCATTGTATAATGAAGTTCCACCTTCTCTCCGCAGTCATATCCCTACAGATTTTGTCAAATGTTAATATGACAGATATATTGTTCATAAATATTTGTTCGTCTCTCTGTATTATTCTGCATATGACACTTTCATCCATCACAACTACGAAGCACGTTGTACAATGAAATCCATGAAGTATTCTGGTAGTCCTCTTGCAAAGATACCCAACAAAGCTCTGGCTTGACTGTCCTCCTTTTACTCGTTATATCTGCTTTACTCCGATTTTTCTAGTATCTCTAGGAATCTCCAGGTGCTATTATATTTCTTTGGCGTACAGCAGTACAGTCATAGCCACACATGCAATCGCCAAGAGAGAATAATTCTGCGGACTTGTCAGAACTTCAACACTTCGCACAAGGCGTGGGAGGGCACTGGAGAAGGTTCAAGGATCCAAAGAGGGGACGTCAGTAGTATACTGGACTTTAAGGAGGGAGCGGGAGCAGGAACGGGTGCAAGGTTCAGCGGCAGGATCATGCAACTAAGCTTCAAACACCCAAGAAAGGAATCATGGTCAAAATTTTCCAACAATCAGACAAGTGGACACTCCTAACAACCCAAGATCCCTTCTTGTGGCTTTCGTAACAGATGGTAGGTACCCGAAAAAAGAAGGCATAATCAAGTGGGAATGACAAATTGAGTTAAGTATCTACGTAAAAGAAAAGGCTATTTTATTGCAATCATTTGAAGCAATGTACCGTCTTCGTTACCTTGTTAACCAAAAAAGTGTGGTGCTTAATGACTTGTTGAAGAATGAAAAACTTTTATATGATGAGATTGCTTCCAAAAGTGTTCCATATTCAAACCAGTCATAAACCACAAAGTTCCTTATGTCTACTAGCAAAAACAAGACAACTAATAGTTTCAAATAATTGCAATAAAGTAACATCTCCCTCTATCTTTTGAAGGTAAGTTCATCAAACTGTCTTATTTGTGTCCCCTTTTATACCATTAGCTGCTTTGATCTAACTTCTCTTAGGAGTACCTAGAATTCAACACGTGCTAAAGTTTATCTTTGACATACAACAGTACCGCCACTGCCACACTAGTAATCAGATCTTTTTTTTTTTTTGGATCGTCATCAATAATTCAGATGACTTGTCTGAGCTTCAACAGTTAGTTGCACAAAGCATCGAAGGGAGAGGGAGGCGGAGGAGGTACAAGGTTCCCAAGCTGTAAGCGTCACTAGTATACTGGAGTCTGGACCTTAAAGTATGTACCGGAGTGGGTGTGAGGCTAGGTAGCACGAACACGGACACGGTGTCGGACACCGACACTGACGGGGACACCGGACACCACAATTTCCAAAAAATCAGATTTTGGACACCGGAGGACACTGCTATTTTTTTAATATATTTTTATTATTATTATTATTATTATATAATACATTTCACAATCTAAAATAACAAAATAACTAAGTCAAAAAAACATTTCTGAAATTAAGTGCTGGACAAAATAACTAAGTAAAAAAAAAATACAAAGAGAGGGACTTCACTTAATCAGTAAAAATGCAAGAAACGAGTCAAACGACTCTTGGCAGAGGGAGAAAAAAAGAAGAAAGACGACTCTTGACAGATGGAGAAAAACGAAAGAAAAAAGGGAGACTTTCTGAATAGAAGAAAAAGGAGACGAGATTGACGAAGGACCTGTGGGTCAGCGACGGCGGCGGAGGACCTCCGGTGATGATCAAGTGAACTCTGGCGATGGCGATGGCAACGGCGACGGCGACGGCGACGGCGACTGGATCTGTCAGCTTCAACTTCGGAATGTCGGCAACTGAGCTCCGGCGACAGATCCGAGTCGGTAATGGCTCAGAAGGGCACCTGTGAGGCGAGAGATAAGGAGATGGCCGTGAGGTAAGAGAAGCAGATGGTCCGACACTGCTCCATGCCGTGTCCGACACTCCTCGGCGAAGTGTCCGACACGGTGTCAGAAATTATAAAAAAAATCTGACACCGATTGGCGGTGTTCGACACGTGTCGGCCGGTGTCCAGAGGGTGTCGGGGTGTTTGTCCGTTTAGGACACCATACCTCCACCTAGGAGAGGTGTCCGTGCTTCCTAGGTGCGAGGTTCTGAGGCAGGAGTCACAGGATTTAAGGATCATGCAAGCAAGCTTCAACACTCCAAGATCAAACACATGGTCAAACTTTTCCAACAATCACATATTTTAAACACCCCCAATCTATCCTTGGTGCTCTGTTACCCGATCAAGCAAGAATATGAACAAGTTTAATAGTATCTTCGTAAGAAATGAAATATGTTTACCTTACTCCAATTATTTAAAGGTATGGCTTGTCTTGGTTCAGTTGCTAACCAAAAGAAGTTGGTGCTTAATGACTTGGTAATGGTCAAAAGTTTTTCGTACTCAAGCAAGTCAAGAACCACAAAAATCCTTCCTTTTACCAACAAAAACAAGACAAGTCACAGCTTCAAAGAATGGTAATAAAGTGGAATAGCTTATTCAAAAGATGCATACCGAAGTTTCTCAAACTCCGACTTAACTATGTCCTATTCTCCCTCTTTATCTGCTTTAATCTAATTTTTCTATCGTCCCTGGAACTCAACCTCGTCAGAAAATTTTCTTTCACATAGAGCAGTACCGTCCCTTTTCTTGGTTCCCAAGAAAAAGTTCCACATGACTTGTCAAACTTCCTATATTTAGTTGTAAGAATCATAGTTGCGAGATTCTTCAATTATGTAGTTGCACTCCCACAGTGGAATCTCGCTTTCAAATCATTAGCTTTCCCCTGGTAACAAAGAA